>JBAIAC010000091.1:372500-374070 GCA_037349315.1 Chelydra serpentina | reverse complement strand
ACCCTAAGTGTAACCCTAACCCTAACCCCCTAACCCTAACCCTAACCCTAACCCTAACCCTAACCCTAACCCTAGGTAACCCTAAACCCCTAACCCTAACCCACCCTAACCCTAACCCTAACCCTAAAGTGCTAACCCTAACCCTAACCCTAACCCTAACCCTAAGTGTAACCCTAACCCTAACCCTAACCCTAACCCTAACCCTAAGTGTAACCCTAACCCTATCCTAACCCTAACCCTAACCCTAACCCTAACCCTAACCCTAACCCTAACCCTAAGTGTCAACCCTAACCCTAACCCTAACCCTAACCCTAACCCTAACCCTAACCCTAACCCTAACTGGTAACCCCCTAACCCTAACCCTAAGTGTAACCCTAACCCTAACCCTAACCCTAAGTGTAACCCTAACCCTAACCCTAACCCTAACCCTAACCCTAACCCTACCCTAACCCTAACCCTAAGTGTAACCCTAACCCTAACCCTAACCCTAACCCTAACCCTAACCCTAACCCTAACCCTAAGTACCTAACGCTAACCCTAACCCTAAGTGTAACCCTAACCCTAACCCTAACCCTAACCCTAACCCTAACCCTAACCCTAACCCTAAGTGTAACCCTAACCCTAACGCTAACCCAAACCCTAACCCTAACCCTAACCCTAACCCCTAAGTGTAACCCTAACCCTAACCCTAACCCTAACCCTAACCCTAACCCTAACCCTAACCCTAACCCTAAGTGTAACCCTAACCCTAACCCTAACCCTAACCCTAACCCTAACCCTAACCCTAAGTGTAACCCTAACCCAAACCCTAACCCTAACCCTAACCCTAACCCTAACCCCTAACCCTAACCCTAACCCTAACCCTAACCCTAAGTGTAACCCTAACCCTAACCCTAACCCTAACCCTAAGTGTAACCCTAACCCTAACCCTAACCCTAACCCTAACCCTAACCCTAACCCTAACCCTAACCCTAAGTGTAACCCTAACCCTAACCCTAACCCTAACCCTAACCCTAACCCTAACCCTAAGTGTAACCCTAACCCTAACCCTAACCCTAACCCTAACCCTAACCCTAACCCTAAGTGTAACCCTAACCCTAACCCTAACCCTAACCCTAACCCTAAGTGTAACCCTAACCCTAACCCTAACCCTAACCCTAACCCTAACCCTAAGTGTAACCCTAACCCTAACCCTAACCCTAACCCTAACCCCTAACCCTAACCCTAGTTACCCTAACCCTAACCCTAACCCTAACCCTAACCCTAAGTGTAACCCTAACCCTAACCCTAACCCCTAACCCTAACCCTAACCCTAACCCTAACCCTAACCCTAAGTGTAACCCTAACCCTAACCCTAACCCTAACCCTAAGTGTAACCCTAACCCTAACCCTAACCCTAACCCTAACCCTAACCCTAACCCTAACCCTAACCCTAAGTGTAACCCTAACCCTAACCCTAACCCTAACCCTAAGTGTAACCCTAACCCTAGCCCTAACCCTTAACCCTAAACCCTAACCCTAACCCTAACCCTAAGTGTAACCCTAACCCTAACCCTAACCCTAAGTGTAA
>JBAIAC010000091.1:362500-367500 GCA_037349315.1 Chelydra serpentina | reverse complement strand
CCTAACCTAACCCTAACCCTAAGTGTAACCCTAACCCTAACCCTAACCCTAACCCTAACCCTAACCCTAACCCTAAGTGTAACCCTAACCCTAACCCCTAACCCTAACCCTAACCCTAACACTAACCCTAACCCTAACCCTAAGTGTAACCCTAACCCTAACCCTAACCCTAACCCTAACCCTAACCCTAACCCTAAGTGTAACCCTAACCCTAACCCTAACCCTAACCCTAACCCTAACCCTAACCCTAACCCTAACCCTAACCCTAACCCTAACCCTAAGTGTAACCCTAACCCTAACCCTAACCCTAACCCTAACCCTAACCCTAAGTGTAACGCTAACCCTAACCCTAACCCTAACCCTAACCCTAACCCTAACCCTAACCCTAACCCTAACCCTAACCCTAACCCTAACCCTAAGTGTAACCCTAACCCTAACCCTAACCCTAACCCTAAGTGTAACCCTAACCCTAACCCTAACCCTAACCCTAACCCTAACCCTAACCCTAACCCTAACCCTAAGTGTAACCCTAACCCTAACCCTAACCCTAACCCTAAGTGTAACCCTAACCCTAACCCTAACCCTAAGTGTAACCCTAACCCTAACCCTAACCCTAACCCTAACCCTAAGTGTAACCCTAACCCTAACCCTAACCCTAACCCTAACCCTAACCCTAACCCTAAGTGTAACCCTATTACCTAACTTAACCCTAACCCTAACCCTACCCTAAGTGTAACCCTAACCCTAACCCTAACCCTAACCCCTAAGTGTAACCCTAACCCTAACCCTAACCCTAACCCTAACCCTAACCCTAACCCTAACCCTAACCCTAAGTGTAACCCTAACCCTAACCCTAACCCTAACCCTAAGTGTAACCCTAACCCTAACCCTAACCCTAAGTGTAACCCTAACCCTAACCCTAACCCTAACCCTAACCCTAAGTGTAACCCTAACCCTAACCCTAACCCTAACCCTAACCCTAACCCTAACCCTAACCCTAAGTGTAACCCTAACCCTAACCCTAACCCTAACCCTAACCCTAACCCTAACCCTAAGTGTAACCCTAACCCTAACCCTAACCCTAACCCTAAGTGTAACCCTAACCCTAACCCCAACCCTAACCCCTAACCCTAACCCTAACCCTAACCCTAACCCTAACCCTAACCCTAAGTGTAACCCTAACCCTAACCCTAACCCTAACCCTAAGTGTAACCCTAACCCTAACCCTAACCCTAACCCTAACCCTAACCCTAACCCTAACCCTAAGTGTAACCCTAACCCTAACCCTAACCCTAACCCTAAGTGTAACCCTAACCCTAACCCCTAACCCTAACCCTAAGTGTAACCCTAACCCTAACCCTAACCCTAACCCTAACCCTAAGTGTAACCCTAACCCTAACCCTAACCCTAACCCTAACCCTAACCCTAACCCTAAGTGTAACCCTAACCCTAACCCTAACCCTAACCCTAACCCTAACCCTAACCCTAAGTGTAACCCTAACCCTAACCCTAACCCTAACCCTAACCCTAACCCTAACCCTAACCCTAACCCTAACCCTAACCCTAACCCTAACCCTAAGTGTAACCCTAACCCTAACCCTAACCCTAACCCTAACCCTAACCCTAACCCTAAGTGTAACCCTAACCCTAACCCTAACCCTAACCCTAAGTGTAACCCTAACCCTAACCCTAACCCTAACCCTAACCCTAACCCTAAGTGTAACCCTAACCCTAACCCTAACCCTAACCCTAACCCTAACCCTAACCGTAACCCTAACCCTAAGTGTAACCCTAACCCTAACCCTAACCCTAACCCTAACCCTAACCCTAACCCTAAGTGTAACCCTAACCCTAACCCTAACCCAACCCTAACCCTAACCCTAACCCCTAACCCTAAGTGTAACCCTAACCCTAACCCTAACCCTAAACCCTAACCCTAACCCTAAGTGTAACCCTAACCCTAACCCTAACCCTAACCCTAACCCTAACCCTTACCCTAACCCTAACCCTAACCCTAACCCTAAGTGTAACCCTAACCCTAACCCTAACCCTAACCCTAACCCTAACCCTAACCCTAACCCTAAGTGTAACCCTAACCCTAACCCTAACCCTAACCCTAACCCTAACCCTAAGTGTAACCCTAACCCTAACCCTAACCCTAACCCTAACCCTAACCCTAACCCTAACCCTAAGTGTAACCCTAACCCTAACCCTAACCCTAACCCTAACCCTAACCCTAAGTGTAACCCTAACCCTAACCCTAACCCTAACCCTAACCCTAACCCTAACCCTAACCCTAACCCTAACCCTAAGTGTAACCCTAACCCTAACCCTAACCCTAACCCTAACCCTAACCCTAACCCTAAGTGTAACCCTAACCCTAACCCTAACCCTAACCCTAACCCTAACCCTAACCCTAACCCTAACCCTAAGTGTAACCCTAACCCTAACCCTAACCCTAACCCTAACCCTAAGTGTAACCCTAACCCTAACCCTAACCCTAACCCTAACCCTAAGTGTAACCCTAACCCTAACCCTAACCCTAACCCTAAGTGTAACCCTAACCCTAACCCCAACCCTAACCCTAACCCTAACCCTAACCCTAACCCTAACCCTAACCCTAACCCTAACCCTAACCCTAAGTGTAACCCTAACCCTAACCCTAACCCTAACCCTAAGTGTAACCCTAACCCTAACCCTAACCCTAACCCTAAGTGTAACCCTAACCCTAACCCTAACCCTAACCCTAAGTGTAACCCTAACCCTAACCCTAACCCTAACCCTAACCCTAAGTGTAACCCTAACCCTAACCCTAACCCTAACCCTAACCCTAACCCTAACCCTAACCCTAACCCTAACCCTAACCCTAAGTGTAACCCTAACCCTAACCCTAACCCTAACCCTAACCCTAACCCTAACCCTAACCCTAAGTGTAACCCTAACCCTAACCCTAACCCTAACCCTAACCCTAACCCTAAGTGTAACCCTAACCCTAACCCTAACCCTAACACTAAGTGTAACCCTAACCCTAACCCTAACCCTAACCCTAAGTGTAACCCTAACCCTAACCCTAACCCTAACCCTAACCCTAAGTGTAACCCTAACCCTAACCCTAACCCTAACCCTAACCCTAACCCTAACCCTAACCCTAAGTGTAACCCTAACCCTAACCCTAACCCTAACCCTAACCCTAACCCTAACCCTAAGTGTAACCCTAACCCTAACCCCAACCCTAACCCTAACCCTAACCCTAACCCTAACCCTAACCCTAACCCTAACCCTAACCCTAAGTGTAACCCTAACCCTAACCCTAACCCTAACCCTAAGTGTAACCCTAACCCTAACCCTAACCCTAACCCTAACCCTAACCCTAACCCTAACCCTAAGTGTAACCCTAACCCTAACCCTAACCCTAACCCTAAGTGTAACCCTAACCCTAACCCTAACCCTAACCCTAAGTGTAACCCTAACCCTAACCCTAACCCTAACCCTAACCCTAAGTGTAACCCTAACCCTAACCCTAACCCTAACCCTAACCCTAACCCTAACCCTAACCCTAAGTGTAACCCTAACCCTAACCCTAACCCTAACCCTAACCCTAACCCTAACCCTAACCCTAAGTGTAACCCTAACCCTAACCCTAACCCTAACCCTAACCCTAACCCTAAGTGTAACCCTAACCCTAACCCTAACCCTAACCCTAACCCTAACCCTAACCCTAACCCTAAGTGTAACCCTAACCCTAAGTGTAACCCTAACCCTAACCCTAACCCTAACCCTAACCCTAACCCTAACCCTAACCCTAACCCTAAGTGTAACCCTAACCCTAACCCTAACCCTAAGTGTAACCCTAACCCTAACCCTAACCCTAACCCTAACCCTAACCCTAACCCTAACCCTAAGTGTAACCCTAACCCTAACCCTAACCCTAACCCTAACCCTAACCCTAACCCTAAGTGTAACCCTAACCCTAACCCTAACCCTAACCCTAACCCTAACCCTAACCCTAACCCTAAGTGTAACCCTAACCCTAACCCTAACCCTAACCCTAACCCTAACCCTAACCCTAACCCTAACCCTAAGTGTAACCCTAACCCTAACCCTAACCCTAACCCAAACCCTAACCCTAACCCTAACCCTAACCCTAACCCTAACCCTAACCCTAAGTGTAACCCTAACCCTAACCCTAACCCTAACCCTAACCCTAAGTGTAACCCTAACCCTAACCCTAACCCTAACCCTAAGTGTAACCCTAACCCTAACCCTAACCCTAACACTAACCCTAACCCTAACCCTAACCCTAACCCTAAGTGTAACCCTAACCCTAACCCTAACCCTAACCCTAACCCTAACCCTAACCCTAACCCTAAGTGTAACCCTAACCCTAACCCTAACCCTAACCCTAACCCTAACCCTAACCCTAAGTGTAACCCTAACCCTAACCCTAACCCTAACCCTAACCCTAACCCTAAGTGTAACCCTAACCCTAACCCTAACCCTAACCCTAACCCTAACCCTAACCCTAACCCTAAGTGTAACCCTAACCCTAACCCTAACCCTAACCCTAACCCTAACCCTAACCCTTACCCTAAGTGTAACCCTAACCCTAACCCTAACCCTAACCCTAACCCTAACCCTAACCCTAAGTGTAACCCTAACCCTAACCCTAACCCTAACCCTAACCCTAACCCTAACCCTAAGTGTAACCCTAACCCTAACCCTAACCCTAACCCTAACCCTAACCCTAACCCTAACCCTAAGTGTAACCCTAACCCTAACCCTAACCCTAACCCTAAGTGTAACCCTAACCCTAACCCTAACCCTAACCCTAACCCTAAGTGTAACCCTAACCCTAACCCTAACCCTAACCCTAACCCTAACCCTAACCCTAACCCTAACCCTAACCCTAAGTGTAACCCTAACCCTAACCCTAACCCTAACCCTAACCCTAACCCTAACCCTAACCCTAACCCTAACCCTAAGTGTAACCCTAACCCTAA
>JBAIAC010000091.1:322500-325000 GCA_037349315.1 Chelydra serpentina | reverse complement strand
TAACCCTAACCCTAACCCTAACCCGAACCCTAACCCTAAGTGTAACCCTAACCCTAACCCTAAACCTAAGTGTAACCCTAACCCAAACCCTAAACCTAAGTGTTACCGTAACCCTAACCCTAACCCTAACCCTAAACCTAACCCTAACCCTAAGTGTAACCCTAACCCTAACCCTAAGTGTAACCCTAACCCTAACCCTAACCCTAAGTGTAACCCTAACCCTAACCCTAACCCTAACCCTAATCCTAACCCTAACCCTATCCCTAACCCTAACACTAACCCTAACCCTAACCCTAACCCTAACCCTAAGTGTAACCCTAACCCTAACCCTAACCCTAAGTGTAACCCTAACCCTAACCTATCCCTAACCCTAACCCTAACCCTAACCGTAACCCTAACCCTAAGTATAACCCTAACCCTAACCCTAACCCTAACCCTAAGTGTAACCTTAACCCTAAACCTAACCCTAAGTGTAACCCTAACCCTAACCCTAACCCTAACTCTAAGTGTAACCCTAACCCTAACCCTAACCCTAACCCTAACCCTAACCCTAAGTGTAACCTAAACCCTAACCCTAACCCTAACCCTAACCCTAACCCTAACCCTAACCCTAAGTGTAACCCTAACCCTAACCCTAATCCTAAATGTAACCCTAACCCTAACCCTAACCCTAAGTGTAAACCTAACCCTAACCCTAACCCTAACCCTAACCCTAACCCTAACCCTAAGTGTAACTCTAACCCTAACCCTAATCCTAAGTGTAACCCTAACCCTAACCCTAACCCTAAGTATAACCCTATCCCTAACCCTAACCCTAACCCTAACCCTAACCCTAACCCTAACCCTAAGTGTAACCATAACCCTATCCCTAACCCTAACCCTAACCCTAACCCTAACCCTAAGTGTAACCCTAACCCTAACCCTAATCCTAACCCTAACCCTAACCCTAAGTGTAACCCTAACCCTAACCCTAACCCTAAGTGTAACCCTAACACTATCTCTAACACTATCTCTAACCCTAACCCTAACCCTAACCCTAACCCTAACCCTAACCCTAAGTGTAACCCTAACCCTAAACCTAACCCTAAGTGTAACCCTAACCCTAACCCTAACCCTAACCCTAAGTGTAACCCTAACCCTAACCCTAACCCTAACCCTAACCCTAACCCTAACCCTAACCCTAAGTGTTACCCTAACCCTAACCCTAACCCTAACCCTAAGTGTAACCCTAACCCTAACCCTAACCCTAACCGTAAGTGTAACCCTAACCCTAAGTGTAACCCTAACCCTAAGTGTAACCCTAACCCTAAGTGTAAACCTAACCCTAACCCTAACCCTAACCCTAACCCTAACACTAACCCTAAGTGTAACCCTAACCCTAACCCTAACCCTAACCCTAACCCTAAGTGTAACCCTAACCCTAACCCTAACCCTAACCCTAACCCTAACCCTAACCCTAACCCTAAGTGTAACCCTAACCCTAACCCTAACCCTAAGTGTAACCCTAACCCTAACCCTAACCCTAACCCTAAGTGTAACCCTAACCCTAACCCTAACCCTAACCCTAAGTGTAACCCTAACACTATCTCTAACCCTAACCCTAACCCTAACCCTAACCCTAACCCTAACCCTAAGTGTAACCCTAACCCTAAACCTAACCCTAAGTGTAACCCTAACCCTAACCCTAACCCTAACCCTAACCCTAACCCTAAGTGTAACCCTAACCCTAACCCTAACCCTAACCCTAACCCTAAGTGTTACCCTAACCCTAACCCTAACCCTAAGTGTAACCCTAACCCTAACCCTAACCCTAACCGTAAGTGTAACCCTAACCCTAACCCTAACCCTAAGTGTAACCCTAACCCTAACCCTAACCCTAACCCTAACCCTAACCCTAAGTGTAACCCTAACCCTAACCCTAACCCTAACCCTAAGTGTAACCCTAACCCTAACCCTAACCCTAACCCTAAGTGTAACCCTAACCCTAACCCTAACCCTAAACCTAAGTGTAACCCTAACCCTAACTCTAACCCTAACCCTAAGTGTAACCCTAACCCTAACCCTAACACTAACCCTAACCCTAACCCTAACCCTAACCCTAAGTGTAACCCTAACCCTAACCCTAAGTGTAACCCTAACCCTAACCCTAACCCTAACCCTAAGTGTAACCCTAACCCTAACCCTAACCCTAACCCTAAGTGTAACCCTAACCCTAACCCTAACCCTAAGTGTAACCCTAACCCTAACCCTAACCCTAACCCTAACCCTAAGTGTAACCCTAACCCTAACCCTAAGTGTAACCCTAACCCTAACCCTAACCCTAACCCTAACCCTAAGTGTAACCCTAACCCTAACCCTAATCCTAAATGTAACCCTAACCCTAACCTTAACCCTAAGTATAACCCTATCCCTAACCCTAACCCTAACCCTAACCCTAACCCTAACCCTAACCCTAAGTGTAACCATAACCCTATCCCTAACCCTAACCCTAACCCTTACC
>JBAIAC010000091.1:315000-317500 GCA_037349315.1 Chelydra serpentina | reverse complement strand
AACCCTAAGTGTAACCCTAACCCTAACCCTAAACCTAAGTGTAACCCTAACCCTAACCCTAAACCTAAGTGTTACCGTAACCCTAACCCTAACCCTAACCCTAAACCTAACCCTAACCCTAAGTGTAACCCTAACCCTAACCCTAAGTGTAACCCTAACCCTAACCCTAACCCTAAGTGTAACCCTAACCCTAACCCTAACCCTAACCCTAACCCTAACCCTAACCCTAACCCTAACCCTAACCCTAATCCTAACCCTAACCCTATCCCTAACCCTAACACTAACCCTAACCCTAACCCTAACCCTAACCCTAAGTGTAACCCTAACCCTAACCCTAAACCTAAGTGTAACCCTAACCCTAACCCTAACCCTAATCCTAACCCTAACCCTATCCCTAACCCTAACACTAACCCTAACCCTAACCCTAAGTGTAACCCTAACCCTAACCCTAAACCTAACCCTAAGTGTAACCCTAACCCTAACCCTAACTCTAAGTGTAACCCTAACCCTAACCCTAACCCTAACCCTAACCCTAAGTGTAACCCTAACCCTAACCCTAACCCTAAGTGTAACCCTAACCCTAACCCTAACCCTAACCCTAACCCTAACCCTAACCCTAAGTGGAACCCTAACCCTAACCCTAACCCTAAGTGTAACCCTAACCCTAACCCTAACCCTAACCCTAACCCTAACCCTAAGTGTAACCCTAACCCTAACCCTAACCCTAACCCTAACCCTAAGTGTAACCCTAACCCTAACCCTAACCCTAACCCTAACCCTAACCCTAAGTGTAACCCTAACCCTAACCCTAACCCTAAGTGTAACCCTAACCCTAACCCTAACCCTAACCCTAAGTGTAACCCTAACCCTAACCCTAACCCTAACCCTAACCCTAACCCTAAGTGTAACCCTAACCCTAACCCTAACCCTAACCCTAACCCTAAGTGTAACCCTAACCCTAACCCTATCCCTAACCCTAACTGTAACCCTAACCCTAACCCTAACCCTAACCCTAACCCTAAGTGTAACCCTAAGTGTAACCCTAACCCTAACCCTAACCCTAACCCGAACCCGAACCCTAACCCTAAGTGTAACCCTAACCCTAACCCTAAACCTAAGTGTAACCCTAACCCTAACCCTAACCCTAAGTGTAACCCTAACCCTAACCCTAAGCCTAACCCTAAGTGTAACCCTAACCCTAACCCTAACCCTAAGTGTAACCCTAACCCTAACCCTAACCCTAAGTGTAACCTTAACCCTAACCCTAACCCTAACCCTAAGTGTAACCCTAACCCTAACCCTAACCCTAACCCTAACCCTAACCCTAACCCTAACCCTACCCCTAAGTGTAACCCTAACCCTAACCCTAACCCTAAGTGTAACCCTAACCCTAACCCTAACCCTAACCCTAACCCTAACCCTAAGTGTAACCCTAACCCTAACCCTAACCCTAACCCTAATCCTAACCCTAAGTGTAACCCTAACCCTAACCCTAAGTGTAACCCTAACCCTAACCCTAACCCTAACCCTAACCCTAACCCTAAGTGTAACCCTAACCCTAACCCTAACCCTAACCCTAACCCTAACCCTAAGTGTAACCCTAACCCTAACCCTAACCCTAAGTGTAACCCTAACCCTAACCCTGACCCTAACCCTAACCCTAAGTGTAACCCTAACCCTAACCCTAACCCTAAGTGTAACCCTAACCCTAACCCTAACCCTAACCCTAATCCTAACCCTAACCCTATCCCTAACCCTAACACTAACCCTAACCCTAACCCTAACCCTAACCCTAACCCTAAGTATAACCCTAACCCTAACCCTAACCCTAACCCTAAGTGTAACCCTAACCCTAACCCTAAACCTAACCCTAAGTGTAACCCTAACCCTAACCCTAACCCTAACTCTAAGTGTAACCCTAACCCTAACCCTAACCCTAACACTAACCCTAACCCTAAGTGTAACCTAAACCCTAACCCTAACCCTAACCCTAACCCTAACCCTAACCCTAAGTGTAACCCTAACCCTAACCCTAACCCTAAGTGTAACCCTAACCCTAACCCTAACCCTAACCCTAAGTGTAACCCTAACCCTAACCCTAACCCTAACCCTAAGTGTAACCCTAACCCTAACCCTAACCCTAACCCTAACCCTAACCCTAAGTGTAACCCTAACCCTAACCCTAACCCTAAGTGTAACCCTAACCCTAACCCTAACCCTAACCCTAAGTGTAACCCTAACCCTAACCCTAACCCTAACCCTAACCCTAACCCTAAGTGTAACCCTAACCCTAACCCTATCCCTAACCCTAAGTGTAACCCTAACCCTAACCCTAACCCTAACCCTAACCCTAACCCTAAGTGTAACCCTAAGTGTAACCCTAACCCTAACCCTAACCCTAACCCTAACCCTAACCCTAACCCGAACCCTAACCCTAAGTGTAACCCTAACCCTAACCCTAAACCTAAGTGTAACCCTAACCCTAACCCTAAACCTAAGT
>JBAIAC010000091.1:260000-262500 GCA_037349315.1 Chelydra serpentina | reverse complement strand
CCTAACCCTAACCCTAACCCTAACCCTAACCCTAACCCTAAGTGTAACCCTAACCCTAACCCTAACCCTAAGTGTAACCCTAACCCTAACCCTAACCCTAACCCTAAGTGTAACCCTAACCCTAACCCTAACCCTAACCCTAACCCTAACCCTAAGTGTAACCCTAACCCTAACCCTAACCCTAACCCTAACCCTAAGTGTAACCCTAACCCTAACCCTATCCCTAACCCTAACTGTAACCCTAACCCTAACCCTAACCCTAACCCTAACCCTAAGTGTAACCCTAACCCTAACCCTAACCCTAACCCTAACCCTAACCCTAACCCTAACCCTACCCCTAAGTGTAACCCTAACCCTAAACCTAACCCTAAGTGTAACCCTAACCCTAACCCTAACCCTAACCCTAACCCTAACCCTAAGTGTAACCCTAACCCTAACCCTAACCCTAACCCTAATCCTAACCCTAAGTGTAACCCTAACCCTAACCCTAAGTGTAACCCTAACCCTAACCCTAACCCTAACCCTAACCCTAACCCTAAGTGTAACCCTAACCCTAACCCTAACCCTAACCCTAACCCTAACCCTAAGTGTAACCCTAACCCTAACCCTAACCCTAAGTGTAACCCTAACCCTAACCCTGACCCTAACCCTAACCCTAAGTGTAACCCTAACCCTAACCCTAACCCTAAGTGTAACCCTAACCCTAACCCTAACCCTAACCCTAATCCTAACCCTAACCCTATCCCTAACCCTAACACTAACCCTAACCCTAACCCTAACCCTAACCCTAACCCTAAGTATAACCCTAACCCTAACCCTAACCCTAACCCTAAGTGTAACCCTAACCCTAACCCTAAACCTAACCCTAAGTGTAACCCTAACCCTAACCCTAACCCTAACTCTAAGTGTAACCCTAACCCTAACCCTAACCCTAACACTAACCCTAACCCTAAGTGTAACCTAAACCCTAACCCTAACCCTAACCCTAACCCTAACCCTAACCCTAACCCTAAGTGTAACCCTAACCCTAACCCTAACCCTAAGTGTAACCCTAACCCTAACCCTAACCCTAACCCTAAGTGTAACCCTAACCCTAACCCTAACCCTAACCCTAAGTGTAACCCTAACCCTAACCCTAACCCTAACCCTAACCCTAACCCTAAGTGTAACCCTAACCCTAACCCTAACCCTAAGTGTAACCCTAACCCTAACCCTAACCCTAACCCTAAGTGTAACCCTAACCCTAACCCTAACCCTAACCCTAACCCTAACCCTAAGTGTAACCCTAACCCTAACCCTATCCCTAACCCTAAGTGTAACCCTAACCCTAACCCTAACCCTAACCCTAACCCTAACCCTAAGTGTAACCCTAAGTGTAACCCTAACCCTAACCCTAACCCTAACCCTAACCCTAACCCTAACCCGAACCCTAACCCTAAGTGTAACCCTAACCCTAACCCTAAACCTAAGTGTAACCCTAACCCTAACCCTAAACCTAAGTGTTACCGTAACCCTAACCCTAACCCTAACCCTAAACCTAACCCTAACCCTAAGTGTAACCCTAACCCTAACCCTAAGTGTAACCCTAACCCTAACCCTAACCCTAAGTGTAACCCTAACCCTAACCCTAACCCTAATCCTAACCCTAACCCTATCCCTAACCCTAACACTAACCCTAACCCTAACCCTAACCCTAACCCTAAGTGTAACCCTAACCCTAACCCTAACCCTAAGTGTAACCCTAACCCTAACCCTAACCCTAATCCTAACCCTAACCCTATCCCTAACCCTAACACTAACCCTAACCCTAACCCTAAGTATAACCCTAACCCTAACCCTAACCCTAACCCTAAGTGTAACCCTAACCCTAACCCTAAACCTAACCCTAAGTGTAACCCTAACCCTAACCCTAACTCTAAGTGTAACCCTAACCCTAACCCTAACCCTAACCCTAACCCTAAGTGTAACCCTAACCCTAACCCTAACCCTAAGTGTAACCCTAACCCTAACCCTAACCCTAACCCTAACCCTAACCCTAACCCTAAGTGGAACCCTAACCCTAACCCTAACCCTAAGTGTAACCCTAACCCTAACCCTAACCCTAACCCTAACCCTAACCCTAAGTGTAACCCTAACCCTAACCCTAACCCTAACCCTAACCCTAAGTGTAACCCTAACCCTAACCCTAACCCTAACCCTAACCCTAACCCTAAGTGTAACCCTAACCCTAACCCTAACCCTAATTGTAACCCTAACCCTAACCCTAACCCTAACCCTAAGTGTAACCCTAACCCTAACCCTAACCCTAACCCTAACCCTAAGTGTAACCCTAACCCTAACCCTAACCCTAACCCTAACCCTAAGTGTAACCCTAACCCTAACCCTATCCCTAACCCTAACTGTAACCCTAACCCTAACCCTAACCCTAACCCTAACCCTAAGTGTAACCCTAAGTGTAACCCTAACCCTAACCCTAACCCTAACCCGAACCCGAACCCTA
>JBAIAC010000091.1:215000-227500 GCA_037349315.1 Chelydra serpentina | reverse complement strand
CTAACCCTAAGTGTAACCCTAACCCCTAACCCTAACCCTAAGTGTAACCCTAACCCTAACCCTAACCCTAACCCTAACCCTAAGTGTAACCCTAACCCTAACCCTAACCCTAACCCTAAGTGTAACCCTAACTTTAACCCTAACCCTAACCCTAACCCTAACCCTAACCTTAACCCTAACCCTAAGTGTAACCCTAACGCTAACCCTAACCCTAACCCTAACCCTAACCCTAACCCTAACCCTAACCCTAAGTGTAACCCTAACCCTAACCCTAACCCTAACCCTAACCCTAACCCTAAGTGTAACCCTAACCCTAACCCTAACCCTAACCCTAACCCTAACCCTAACCCTAACCCTAACCCTAACCCTAACCCTAACCCTAACCCTAAACCTAACCCTAAGTGTAACCCTAACCCTAACCCTAACCCTAACCCTAAGTGTAACCCTAACCCTAACCCTAAACCTAAGTGTAACCCTAACCCTAACCGTAACCCTAACCCTAACCCTAACCCTAAGTGTAACCCTAACCCTAACCCTAAGTGTAACCCTAACCCTAACCCTAACCCTAAACCTAACCCTAACCCTAAGTGTAACCATAACCCTAACCCTAACCCTAAACCTAAGTGTAACCCTAACCCTAAGTGTAACCCTAACCCTAACCCTAACCCTAAGTGTAACCCTAACCTAACCCTAACGCTAACCCTAACCCTAAGTGTAACCCTAACCCTAACCCTATCCCTAACCCTAAGTGTAACCCTAACCCTAACCCTAACCCTAACCCTAACCCTAACCCTAAGTGTAACCCTAACCCTAACCCTAACCCTAACCCTAAGTGTAACACTAACACTAACCCTAACCCTAACCCTAACCCTAACCCTAAGTGTAACCCTAACCCTAACCCTAACCCTAACCCTAAGTGTAACCCTAACCCTAACCCTAACCCTAACCCTAACCCTAAGTGTAACCCTAACCCTAACCCTAACCCTAACCCTAACCCTAAGTGTAACCCTAACCCTAACCCTAACCCTAACCCTAACCCTAAGTGTAACCCTAACCCTAACCCTAACCCTAACCCTAAGTGTAACCCTAACCCTAACCCTAACCCTAAGTGTAACCCTAACCCTAACCCTAACCCTAACCCTATCCCTAACCCTAAGTGTAACCCTATCCCTAACCCTAACCCTAACCCTAAGGGTAACCCTAACCCTAACCCTAACCCTAACCCTAACCCTAACCCTAAGTGTAACCCTAACCCTAACCCTAACCCTAACCCTAACCATAAGTGTAACCCTAACCCTAACCCTAACCCTAACCCTCAGTGTAACCCTAACCCTAACCCTAACCCTAAGTGTAACCCTAACCCTAACCCTAACCCTAACCCTAACCCTAACCCTAAGTGTAACCCTAACCCTAACCCTAACCCTAACCCTAACCCTAACCCTAAGTGTAACCCTAACCCTAACCCTAACCCTAACCCTAACCCTAAGTGTAACCCTAACCCTAACCCTAACCCTAAGTGTAACCCTAACACTTACCCTAACCCTAACCCTAACCCTAAGTGTAACCCTAACCCTAACCCTAACCCTAACCCTAAGTGTAACCCTAACCCTAACCCTAACCCGAAGTTTAACCCTAACCCTAACCCTAACCCTAACCCTAACCCTAAGTGTAACCCTAACCCTAAGTGTAACCCTAACCCTAACCCTAACCCTAAGTGTAACCCTAACCCTAACCCTAACCCTAACCTTAACCCTAACCCTAACCCTAACCCTAACCCTAACCCTAAGTGTAACCCTAACCCTAACCCTAACCCTAACCCTAAGTGTAACCCTAACCCTAACCCTAACCCTAACCCTAACCCTAACCCTAACCCTAAGTGTAACCCTAACCCTAACCCTAACCCTAAGTATAACCCTAACCCTAAGTGTAACCCTAACCCTAACCCTAACCCTAAGTGTAACTCTAACCCTAACCCTAACCCTAACCCTAAGTGTAACCCTAACCCAAACCCTAACCCTAAGTGTAACCCTAACCCTAACCCTAACCCTAACCCTAACCCTAACCCTAAGTGTAACCCTAACCCTAACCCTAACCCTAACCCTAACCCTAAGTGTAACCCTAACCCTAACCCTAACCCTAACCCTAACCCTAACCCTAAGTGTAACCCTAACCCTAATGCTAACCCTAACCCTAACCCTAACCCTAACCCTAACCCTAAGTGTAACCCTAACCCTAACCCTAACCCTAACCCTAACCCTAACCCTAAGTGTAACCCTAACCCTAACCCTAACCCTAACCCTAACCCTAACCATAACCCTAAGTGTAACCCTAACCCTAACCCTAACCCTAACCCTAACCCTAACCCTAAGTATAACCCTAACCCTAACCCTAACCCTAACCCTAACCCTAAGTGTAACCCTAACCCTAACCCTAACCCTAAGTGTAACCCTAACCCTAACCCTAACCCTAACCCTAACCCTAAGTGTAACCCTAACCCTAACCCTAACCCTAACCCTAAGTGTAACCCTAACCCTAACCCTAACCCTAAGTGTAACCCTAACCCTAACCCTAACCCTAACCCTAACCCTAAGTGTAACCCTAACCCTAACCCTAACCCTAACCCTAACCCTAACCCTAAGTGTAACCCTAACTTTAACCCTAACCCTAACCCTAACCCTAACCCTAACCTTAACCCTAACCCTAAGTGTAACCCTAACGCTAACCCTAACCCTAACCCTAACCCTAACCCTAACCCTAACCCTAAGTGTAACCCTAACCCTAACCCTAACCCTAACCCTAACCCTAACCCTAAGTGTAACCCTAACCCTAACCCTAACCCTAACCCTAACCCTAACCCTAACCCTAACCCTAAGTGTAACCCTAACCCTAACCCTAACCCTAACCCTAATCCTAACCCTAACCCTAAGTATAACCCTAACCCTAACCCTAACCCTAACCCTAAACCTAACCCTAAGTGTAACCCTAACCCTAACCCTAACCCTAACCCTAAGTGTAACCCTAACCCTAACCCTAACCCTAAGTGTAACCCTAACCCTAACCGTAACCCTAACCCTAACCCTAACCCTAAGTGTAACCCTAACCCTAACCCTAAGTGTAACCCTAACCCTAACCCTAACCCTAAACCTAACCCTAACCCTAAGTGTAACCATAACCCTAACCCTAACCCTAACCCTAAGTGTAACCCTAACCCTAAGAGTAACCCTAACCCTAACCCTAACCCTAAGTGTAACCCTAACCTAACCCTAACGCTAACCCTAACCCTAAGTGTAACCCTAACCCTAACCCTATCCCTAACCCTAAGTGTAACCCTAACCCTAACCCTAACCCTAACCCTAACCCTAAGTGTAACCCTAACCCTAACCCTAACCCTAACCCTAAGTGTAACACTAACACTAACCCTAACCCTAACCCTAACCCTAACCCTAAGTGTAACCCTAACCCTAACCCTAACCCTAACCCTAACCCTAAGTGTAACCCTAACCCTAACCCTAACCCTAACCGTAAGTGTAACCCTAACCCTAACCCTAACCCTAAGTGTAACCCTAACCCTAACCCTAACCCTAACCCTAAGTGTAACCCTAACC
Source organism: Chelydra serpentina (assembly GCA_037349315.1). Lineage (NCBI taxonomy): Eukaryota > Metazoa > Chordata > Testudines > Chelydridae > Chelydra > Chelydra serpentina. The sequence goes on along the minus strand of JBAIAC010000091.1, from coordinate 223,895 downwards.
CTAACCCTAACCCTAACCCTAAGTGTAACCCTAACCCTAACCCTAACCCTAACCCTAAGTGTAACCCTAACCCTAACCCTAACCCTAACCCTAAGTGTAACCCTAACCCTAACCCTAACCCTAACCCTATCCCTAACCCTAAGTGTAACCCTATCCCTAACCCTAACCCTAACCCTAACCCTCACCCTAAGTGTAACCCTAACCCTAACCCTAACCCTAACCCTAACCCTAACCCTAACCCTAAGTGTAACCCTAACCCTAACCCTAACCCTAACCCTAAGTGTAACCCTAACCCTAACCCTAACCCTAACCCTAAGTGTAACCCTAACCCTAACCCTAACCCTAACCCTCAGTGTAACCCTAACCCTAACCCTAACCCTAACCCTAAGTGTAACCCTAACCCTAACCCTAACCCTAACCCTAACCCTAACCCTAAGTGTAACCCTAACCCTAACACTAACCCTAACCCTAACCCTAACCCTAAGTGTAACCCTAACCCTAACCCTAACCCTAACCCTAACCCTAAGTGTAACCCTAACCCTAACCCTAACCCTAACCCTAAGTGTAACCCTAACCCTAACCCTAACCCTAACCCTAAGTGTAACCCTTACCCTAACCCTAACCCTAACCCTAACCCTAAGTGTAACCCTAACCCTACCCCTAACCCTAACCCTAACCCTAAGTGTAACCCTAACCCTAACACTAACCCTAAGTGTAACCCTAACCCTAACCCTAACCCTAACCCTAACCCTAAGTGTAACCCTAACCCTAACCCTAACCCTAAGTGTAACCCTAACCCTAACCCTAACCCTAACCCTAACCCTAAGTGTAACCCTAACCCTAACCCTAACCCTAACCCTAAGTGTAACCCTAACCCTAACCCTAACCCTAACCCTAACCCTAAGTGGAACCCTAACCCTAACCCTAACCCTAACCCTAACCCTAACCCTAAGTGTAACCCTAACCCTAACCCTAACCCTAACCCTAAGTGTAACCCTAACCCTAACCCTAACCCTAACCCTAACCCTAAGTGTAACCCTAACCCTAACCCTAACCCTAACCCTAACCCTAACCCTAACTCTAACCCTAAGTGTAACCCTAACCCTAACCCTAAACCTAACCCTAAGTGTAACCCTAACCCTAACCCTAACCCTAACCCTAAGTGTAACCCTAACCCTAACCCTAACCCTAAGTGTAACCCTAACCCTAACCCTAACCCTAACCCTAACCCTAACCCTAAGTGTAACCCTAACCCTAACCCTAACCCTAACCCTAACCCTAACCCTAACCCTAACCCTAACCCTAACCCTAACCCTAACCCTAACCCTAACCCTAACCCTATCCCTAACCCTAAGTGTAACCCTATCCCTAACCCTAACCCTAACCCTAACCCTCACCCTAACCCTAACCCTAAGTGTAACCCTAACCCTAACCCTAACCCTAACCCTAAGTGTAACCCTAACCCTAACCCTAACCCTAACCCTAACCCTAAGTGTAACCCTAACCCTAACCCTAACCCTAAGTGTAACCCTAACCCTAACCCTAACCCTAACCCTAACCCTAACCCTCAGTGTAACCCTAACCCTAACCCTAACCCTAACCCTAAGTGTAACCCTAACCCTAACCCTAACCCTAACCCTAACCCTAAGTGTAACCCTAACCCTAACCCTAACCCTAACCCTAACCCTAACCCTCAGTGTAACCCTAACCCTAACCCTAACCCTAACCCTAACCCTAAGTGTAACCCTAACCCTAACCCTAACCCTAACCCTAAGTGTAACCCTAACCCTAACCCTAACCCTAACCCTAAGTGTAACCCTTACCCTAACCCTAACCCTAACCCTAACCCTAAGTGTAACCCTAACCCTACCCCTAACCCTAACCCTAACCCTAAGTGTAACCCTAACCCTAACCCTAACCCTAAGTGTAACCCTAACCCTAACCCTAACCCTAACCCTAACCCTAACCCTAAGTGTAACCCTAACCCTAACCCTAACCCTAAGTGTAACCCTAACCCTAACCCTAACCCTAACCCTAACCCTAACCCTAAATGTAACCCTAACCCTAACCCTAACCCTAACCCTAACCCTAAGTGTAACCCTAACCCTAACCCTAACCCTAACCCTAACCCTAACCCTAAGTGGAACCCTAACCCTAACCCTAACCCTAACCCTAACCCTAACCCTAAGTGTAACCCTAACCCTAACCCTAACCCTAACCCTAAGTGTAACCCTAACCCTAACCCTAACCCTAACCCTAACCCTAAGTGTAACCCTAACCCTAACCCTAACCCTAACCCTAACCCTAACCCTAAGTGTAACCCTAACCCTAACCCTAACCCTAACCCTAACTCTAACCCTAAGTGTAACCCTAACCCTAACCCTAACCCTAACCCTAAGTGTAACCCTAACCCTAACCCTAACCCTAACCCTAAGTGTAACCCTAACCCTAACCCTAACCCTAACCCTAAGTGTAAACCTAACCCTAACCCTAACCCTAAGTGTAACCCTAACCCTAACCCTAACCCTAACCCTAAGTGTAACCCTAACCCTAACCCTAACCCTAACCCTAACCCTAACCCTAACCCTAACCCTAAGTGTAACCCTAACCCTAACCCTAACCCTAACCCTAACCCTAACCCTAACCTAACCCTAACCCTAACCCTAACCCTAACCCTAACCCTAACCCTAAGTGTAACCCTAACCCTAACCCTAACCCTAACCCTAACCCTAAGTGTAACCCTAACCCTAACCCTAACCCTAACCCTAACCCTAACCCTAAGTGTAACCCTAACCCTAACCCTAACCCTAACCCTAACCCTAAGTGTAACCCTAACCCTAACCCTAACCCTAACCCTAACCCTAACCCTAACCCTAAGTGTAACCCTAATCCTAAACCTAACCCTAACCCTAAATGTAACCCTAACCCTAACCCTAACCCTAACCCTTAGTGTAACCCTAACCCTAACCCTAACCCTAACCCTAAGTGTAACCCTAACCCTAACCCTAACCCTAAGTGTAAACCTAACCCTAACCCTAACCCTAACCCTAACCCTAACCCTAACCCTAACCCTAAGTGTAACCCTAACCCTAACCCTAACCCTAAGTGTAACCCTAACCCTAACCGTAACCCTAACCCTAACCCTAACCCTAAGTGTAACCCTAACCCTAACCCTAACCCTAAACCTAACCCTAACCCTAAGTGTAACCATAACCCTAACCCTAACCCTAACCCTAACCCTAACCCTAAGTGTAACCCTAACCCTAAGTGTAACCCTAACCCTAACCCTAACCCTAAGTGTAACCCTAAACCTAACCCTAACCCTAACCCTAACCCTAAGTGTAACCCTAACCCTAACCCTATCCCTAACCCTAAGTGTAAACCTAACCCTAACCCTAACCCTAACCCTAACCCTAACCCTAAGTGTAACCGTAACCCTAACCCTAACCCTAACCCTAAGTGTAACACTAACACTAACCCTAAACCTAACCCTAACCCTAACCCTAAGTGTAACCCTAACCCTAACCCTAACCCTAACCCTAACCCTAAGTGTAACCCTAACCCTAACCCTAACCCTAACCGTAAGTGTAACCCTAACCCTAACCCTAACCCTAAGTGTAACCCTAACCCTAACCCTAACCCTAACCCTAACCCTAACCCTAACCCTAAACCTAAGTGTAACCCTAACCCTAACCCTAACCCTAACCCTAAGTGTAACCCTAACCCTAACCCTAACCCTAACCCTAAGTGTAACCCTAACCTTAACCCTAACCCTAAGTGTAACCCTAACCCTAACCCTAACCCTAACCCTAAACCTAACCCTAAGTGTAACCCTAACCCTAACCCTAACCCTAACCCTAACCCTAAGTGTAACCCTAACCCTAACCCTAACCCTAAGTGTAACCCTAACCCTAACCCTAACCCTAACCCTAACCCTCAGTGTAACCCTAACCCTAACCCTAACCCTAACCCTAACCCTAAGTGTAACCCTAACCCTAACCCTAACCCTAACCCTAACCCTAACCCTAAGTGTAACCCTAACCCTAACCCTAACCCTAACCCTAACCCTAACCCTAAGTGTAACCCTAACCCTAACCCTAAGTGTAACCCTAACCCTAACCCTAACCCTAACCCTAAGTGTAACCCTAACCCTAACCCTAACCCTAACCCTAAGTGTAACCCTTACCCTAACCCTAACCCTAACCCTAAGTGTAACCCTAACCCTAACCCTAACCCTAACCCTAACCCTAAGTGTAACCCTAACCCTAACCCTAACCCTAACCCTAAGTGTAACCCTAACCCTAACCCTAACCCTAACCCTAAGTGTAACCCTAACCCTAACCCTAACCCTAACCCTAACCCTAAGTGTAACCCTAACCCTAACCCTAACCCTAACCCTAACCCTAACCCTAAGTGTAACCCTAACCCTAACCCTAACCCTAAGTGTAACCCTAACCCTAACCCTAACCCTAACCCTAAGTGTAACCCTAACCCTAACCCTAACCCTAAGTGTAACCCTAACCCTAACCCTAACCCTAACCCTAAGTGTAAACCTAACCCTAACCCTAACCCTAAGTGTAACCCTAACCCTAACCCTAACCCTAACCCTAACCCTAAGTGTAACCCTAACCCTAACCCTAACCCTAACCCTAACCCTAAGTGTAACCCTAACCCTAACCCTAACCGTAACCCTAACCCTAAGCCTAAGCCTAAGTGTAACCCTAACCCTAACCCTAACCCTAACCCTAACCCTAACCCTAACCCTAACCCTAAGTGTAACCCTAACCCTAACCCTAACCCTAACCCTAAGTGTAACCCTAACCCTAACCCTAACCCTAACCCTAACCCTAACCCTAAGTGTAACCCTAACCCTAACCCTAACCCTAACCCTAAGTGTAACCCTAACCCTAACCCTAACCCTAACCCTAACCCTAAGTGTAACCCTAATCCTAACCCTAACCCTAACCCTAAATGTAACCCTAACCCTAACCCTAACCCTAACCCTAACCCTAACCCTAAGTGTAAACCTAACCCTAACCCTAACCCTAACCCTAAGTGTAACCCTAACCCTAACCCTAACCCTAACCCTAAGTGTAACCCTAACCCTAACCCTAACCCTAACCCTAACCCTAAGTGTAACCCTAACCCTAACCCTAACCCTAACCCTAAGTGTAACCCTAACCCTAACCCTAACCCTAAGTGTAACCCTAACCCTAACCCTAACCCTAACCCTAACCCTAACCCTAACCCAAAGTGTAACCCTAACCCTACCCCTAACCCTACCCCTAAGTGTAACCCTAACCCTAACCCTAACCCTAAGTGTAACCCTAACCCTAACCCTAACCCTAACCCTAACCCTAACCCTAAGTGTAACCCTAACCCTAACCTAACCCTAACCCTAACCCTAACCCTAAGTGTAACCCTAACCCTAATCCTAACCCTAACCCTAACCCTATGTGTATCCCTAACCCTAACCCTAACCCTAACCCTAAGTGTAACCCTAACCCTAACCCTAACCCTAACCCTAACCCTAAGTGTAACCCTAACCCTAACCCTAACCCTAACCCTAACCCTAACCCTAACCCTAACCCTAACCCTAAGTGTAACCCTAAACCTAACCCTAACCCTAACCCTAACCCTAACCCTAACCCTAACCCTAACCCTAAGTATAACCCTAACCCTAACCCTAACCCTAACCCTAAGTGTAACCCTAACCCTAACCCTAACCCTAAGTGTAACCCTAACCCTAACCCTAACCCTAAGCCTAAGTGTAACCCTAACCCTAACCCTAACCCTAACCCTAACCCTAACCCTAACCCTATCCCTAACCCTAAGTGTAACCCTAACCCTAACCCTAACCCTAACCCTAACCCTTACCCTAAGTGTAACCCTAACTTTAACCCTAACCCTAACCCTAACCCTAACCCTAACCCTAAGTGTAACCCTAACCCTAACCCTAACCCTAAGTGTAACCCTAACCCTAACCGTAACCCTAACCCTAACCCTAACCCTAAGTGTAACCCTAACCCTAACCCTAACCCTAAACCTAACCCTAACCCTAAGTGTAACCATAACCCTAACCCTAACCCTAACCCTAACCCTAACCCTAAGTGTAACCCTAACCCTAAGTGTAACCCTAACCCTAACCCTAACCCTAAGTGTAACCCTAAACCTAACCCTAACCCTAACCCTAACCCTAAGTGTAACCCTAACCCTAACCCTATCCCTAACCCTAAGTGTAAACCTAACCCTAACCCTAACCCTAACCCTAACCCTAACCCTAAGTGTAACCGTAACCCTAACCCTAACCCTAACCCTAAGTGTAACACTAACACTAACCCTAAACCTAACCCTAACCCTAACCCTAAGTGTAACCCTAACCCTAACCCTAACCCTAACCCTAACCCTAAGTGTAACCCTAACCCTAACCCTAACCCTAACCGTAAGTGTAACCCTAACCCTAACCCTAACCCTAAGTGTAACCCTAACCCTAACCCTAACCCTAACCCTAACCCTAACCCTAACCCTAAACCTAAGTGTAACCCTAACCCTAACCCTAACCCTAACCCTAAGTGTAACCCTAACCCTAACCCTAACCCTAACCCTAAGTGTAACCCTAACCTTAACCCTAACCCTAAGTGTAACCCTAACCCTAACCCTAACCCTAACCCTATCCCTAACCCTAAGTGTAACCCTATCCCTAACCCTAACCTTAACCCTAACCCTAATCCTAACCCTAACCCTAAGTGTAACCCTAACCCTAACCCTAACCCTAACCCTAAACCTAACCCTAAGTGTAACCCTAACCCTAACCCTAACCCTAACCCTAACCCTAAGTGTAACCCTAACCCTAACCCTAACCCTAAGTGTAACCCTAACCCTAACCCTAACCCTAACCCTAACCCTCAGTGTAACCCTAACCCTAACCCTAACCCTAACCCTAACCCTAAGTGTAACCCTAACCCTAACCCTAACCCTAACCCTAACCCTAAGTGTAACCCTAACCCTAACCCTAACCCTAACCCTAACCCTAACCCTAAGTGTAACCCTAACCCTAACCCTAAGTGTAACCCTAACCCTAACCCTAACCCTAACCCTAAGTGTAACCCTAACCCTAACCCTAACCCTAACCCTAAGTGTAACCCTTACCCTAACCCTAACCCTAACCCTAAGTGTAACCCTAACCCTAACCCTAACCCTAACCCTAACCCTAAGTGTAACCCTAACCCTAACCCTAACCCTAACCCTAAGTGTAACCCTAACCCTAACCCTAACCCTAACCCTAAGTGTAACCCTAACCCTAACCCTAACCCTAACCCTAACCCTAAGTGTAACCCTAACCCTAACCCTAACCCTAACCCTAACCCTAAGTGTAACCCTAACCCTAACCCTAACCCTAAGTGTAACCCTAACCCTAACCCTAACCCTAACCCTAAGTGTAACCCTAACCCTAACCCTAACCCTAAGTGTAACCCTAACCCTAACCCTAACCCTAACCCTAAGTGTAAACCTAACCCTAACCCTAACCCTAAGTGTAACCCTAACCCTAACCCTAACCCTAACCCTAACCCTAAGTGTAACCCTAACCCTAACCCTAACCCTAACCCTAACCCTAAGTGTAACCCTAACCCTAACCCTAACCGTAACCCTAACCCTAAGCCTAAGCCTAAGTGTAACCCTAACCCTAACCCTAACCCTAACCCTAACCCTAACCCTAACCCTAACCCTAAGTGTAACCCTAACCCTAACCCTAACCCTAACCCTAAGTGTAACCCTAACCCTAACCCTAACCCTAACCCTAACCCTAACCCTAAGTGTAACCCTAACCCTAACCCTAACCCTAACCCTAAGTGTAACCCTAACCCTAACCCTAACCCTAACCCTAACCCTAAGTGTAACCCTAATCCTAACCCTAACCCTAACCCTAAATGTAACCCTAACCCTAACCCTAACCCTAACCCTAACCCTAACCCTAAGTGTAAACCTAACCCTAACCCTAACCCTAACCCTAAGTGTAACCCTAACCCTAACCCTAACCCTAACCCTAAGTGTAACCCTAACCCTAACCCTAACCCTAACCCTAACCCTAAGTGTAACCCTAACCCTAACCCTAACCCTAACCCTAAGTGTAACCCTAACCCTAACCCTAACCCTAAGTGTAACCCTAACCCTAACCCTAACCCTAACCCTAACCCTAACCCTAACCCAAAGTGTAACCCTAACCCTACCCCTAACCCTACCCCTAAGTGTAACCCTAACCCTAACCCTAACCCTAAGTGTAACCCTAACCCTAACCCTAACCCTAACCCTAACCCTAACCCTAAGTGTAACCCTAACCCTAACCTAACCCTAACCCTAACCCTAACCCTAAGTGTAACCCTAACCCTAATCCTAACCCTAACCCTAACCCTATGTGTATCCCTAACCCTAACCCTAACCCTAACCCTAAGTGTAACCCTAACCCTAACCCTAACCCTAACCCTAACCCTAAGTGTAACCCTAACCCTAACCCTAACCCTAACCCTAACCCTAAGTGTAACCCTAAACCTAACCCTAACCCTAACCCTAACCCTAACCCTAACCCTAACCCTAACCCTAAGTATAACCCTAACCCTAACCCTAACCCTAACCCTAAGTGTAACCCTAACCCTAACCCTAACCCTAAGTGTAACCCTAACCCTAACCCTAACCCTAAGCCTAAGTGTAACCCTAACCCTAACCCTAACCCTAACCCTAACCCTAACCCTAACCCTATCCCTAACCCTAAGTGTAACCCTAACCCTAACCCTAACCCTAACCCTAACCCTTACCCTAAGTGTAACCCTAACTTTAACCCTAACCCTAACCCTAACCCTAACCCTAACCCTAAGTGTAACCCTAACCCTAACGCTAACC
>JBAIAC010000091.1:187500-195000 GCA_037349315.1 Chelydra serpentina | reverse complement strand
AACCCTAACCCTAACCCTAAGTGTAACCCTAACACTAACCCTAACCCTAACCCTAAGTGTAACCCTAACCCTAACCCTAACCCTAAGTGTAACCCTAACCCTAACCCTAACCCTAACCCTAACCCTATCACTAACCCTAAGTGTAACCCTAACCCTAACCCTAACCCTAACCCTAACCCTAAGTGTAACCCTAACCCTAACCCTAACCCTAACCCTAACCCTAACCCTAACCCTAACCCTAACCCTAAGTGTAACCCTAACCCTAACCCTAACCCTAACCCTAAGTGTAACCCTAACCCTAACCCTAACCCTAACCCTAACCCTAAGTGTAACCCTAACCCTAACCCTAACCCTAACCCTAACCCTAAGTGTAACCCTAACCCTAACCCTAACCCTAACCCTAACCCTCAGTGTAACCCTAACCCTAACCCTAACCCTAACCCTAACCCTAAGTATAACCCTAACCCTAACCCTAACCCTAACCCTAAGTGTAACCCTAACCCTAACCCTAACCCTAAGTGTAACCCTAACCCTAACCCTAACCCTAACCCTAACCCTAACCCTAACCCTAACCCTAAGTGTAACCCTAACCCTAACCCTAACACTAACCCTAAGTGTAACCCTAACCCTAACCCTAACCCTAACCCTAAGTGTAACCCTTACCCTAACCCTAACCCTAACCCTAACCCTAAGTGTAACCCTAACCCTAACCCTAACCCTAACCCTAACCCTAAGTGTAACCCTAACCCTAACCCTAACCCTAAGTGTCACCCTAACCCTAACCCTAACCCTAACCCTAACCCTAAGTGTAACCCTAACCCTAACCCTAACCCTAACCCTAACCCTAACCCTAACCCTAAACCTAACCCTAACCCTAAGTGTAACCCTAACCCTAACCCTAACCCTAACCCTAACCCTAAGTGTAACCCTAACCCTAACCCTAACCCTAACCCTAAGTGTAACCCTAACCCTAACCCTAACCCTAACCCTAACCCTAACCCTAACCCTAAGTGTAACCCTAACCCTAACCCTAACCCTAACCCTAACCCTAACCCTAAGTGTAACCCTAACCCTAACCCTAACCCTAACCCTAACCCTAAGTGTAACCCTAACCCTAACCCTAACCCTAACCCTAAGTGTAACCCTAACCCTAACCCTAACACTAACCCTAACCCTAACCCTAAGTGTAACCCTAACCCTAACCCTAACCCTAAGTGTAACCCTAACCCTTACCCTAACGCTAACCCTAAGTGTAACCCTAACCCTAACCCTAACCCTAACCCTAACCCTAAGTGTAAACCTAACCCTAACCCTAACCCTAAGTGTAACCGTAACCCTAACCCTAACCCTAACCCTAAGTGTAAACCTAACCCTAACCCTAACCCTAACCCTAAGTGTAACCCTAACCCTAACCCTAACCCTAACCCTAACCCTAACCCTAACCCTAAGTGTAACCCTAACCCTAACCCTAACCCTAACCCTAACCCTAACCCTAACCCTAACCCTAACCCTAAGTGTAACCCTAACCCTAACCCTAACCCTAAGTGTAACCCTAACCCTAACCCTAACCCTAACCCTAACCCTAACCCTAACCCTAACCCTAACCCTAAGTGTAACCCTAACCCTAACCCTAACCCTAACCCTAAGTGTAACCCTAACCCTAACCCTAACCCTAACCCTAACCCTAACCCTAACCCTAAGTGTAACCCTAACCCTAACCCTAACCCTAAGTGTAACCCTAACCCTAACCCTAACCCTAACCCTAACCCTAAGTGTAACCCTAACCCTAACCCTAACCCTAACCCTAAGTGTAACCCTAACCCTAACCCTAACCCTAACCCTAACCCTAACCCTAAGTGTAACCCTAACCCTAACCCTAACCCTAACCCTAACCCTAACCCTAAGTGTAACCCTAACCCTAACCCTAACCCTAACCCTAACCATAACCCTAAGTGTAACCCTAACCCTAACCCTAACCCTAACCCTAACCCTAACCCTAACCCTAACCCTAAGTGTAACCCTAACCCTAACCCTAACCCTAACCCTAACCCTAAGTGTAACCCTAACCCTAACCCTAACCCTAAACCTAAGTGTAACCCTAACCCTAACCCTAACCCTAAGTGTAACCCTAACCCTAACCCTAACCCTAACCCTAACCCTAAGTGTAACCCTAACCCTAACCCTAACCCTAACCCTAACCCTAACCCTAAGTGTAACCCTAACCCTAATCCTAACCCTAACCCTAACCCTAAGTGTATCCCTAACCCTAACCCTAACCCTAACCCTAACCCTAAGTGTATCCCTAACCCTAACCCTAACCCTAACCCTAACCCTAACCCTAACCCTAAGTGTAACCCTAACCCTAACCCTAACCCTAACCCTAACCCTAACCCTAAGTGTAACCCTAACCCTAACCCTAACCCTAACCCTAACCCTAACCCTAAGTGTAACCCTAACCCTAACCCTAACCCTAAGTGTAACCCTAACCCTAACCCTAACCCTAACCCTAACCCTAACCCTAAGTGTAACCCTAACCCTAACCCTAACCCTAACCCTAAGTGTAACCCTAACCCTAACCCTAAACCTAACCCTAAGTGTAACCCTAACCCTAACCCTAACCCTAACCCTAAGTGTAACCCTAACCCTAACCCTAACCCTAACCCTAACCCTAACCCTAACCCTAACCCTAACCCTAACCCTAAGTGTAACCCTAACCCTAACCCTAACCCTAACCCTAACCCTAAGTGTAACCCTAACCCTAACCCTAACCCTAAACCTAAGTGTAACCCTAACCCTAACCCTAACCCTAACCCTAACCCTAACCCTAACTCTTAGTGTAACCCTAACCCTAACCCTAACCCTAACCCTAACTCTTAGTGTAACCCTAACCCTAACCCTAACCCTAACCCTAACCCTAAGTGTAACCCTAACCCTAACCCTAACCCTAAGTGTAAACCTAACCCTAACCCTAACCCTAACCCTAAGTGTAACCCTAACCCTAACCCTAACCCTAACCCTAACCCTAAATGTAACCCTAACCCTAACCCTAACCCTAACCCTAACTCTTAGTGTAACCCTAACCCTAACCCTAACCCTAACCCTAACCCTAAGTGTAACCCTAACCCTAACCCTAACCCTAAGTGTAAACCTAACCCTAACCCTAACCCTAACCCTAAGTGTAACCCTAACCCTAACCCTAACCCTAACCCTAACCCTAACCCTAACCCTAAGTGTAACCCTAACCCTAACCCTAACCCTAACCCTAACCCTAACCCTAACCCTAAGTGTAACCCTAACCCTAACCCTAACCCTAACCCTAACCCTAAGTGTAACCCTAACCCTAACCCTAACCCTAAACCTAAGTGTAACCCTAACCCTAACCCTAACCCTAAGTGTAACCCTAACCCTAACCCTAACCCTAACCCTAACCCTAAGTGTAACCCTAACCCTAACCCTAACCCTAACCCTAACCCTAACCCTAAGTGTAACCCTAACCCTAATCCTAACCCTAACCCTAACCCTAAGTGTATCCCTAACCCTAACCCTAACCCTAACCCTAACCCTAAGTGTATCCCTAACCCTAACCCTAACCCTAACCCTAACCCTAACCCTAACCCTAAGTGTAACCCTAACCCTAACCCTAACCCTAACCCTAACCCTAACCCTAAGTGTAACCCTAACCCTAACCCTAACCCTAACCCTAACCCTAACCCTAAGTGTAACCCTAACCCTAACCCTAACCCTAAGTGTAACCCTAACCCTAACCCTAACCCTAACCCTAACCCTAACCCTAAGTGTAACCCTAACCCTAACCCTAACCCTAACCCTAAGTGTAACCCTAACCCTAACCCTAACCCTAACCCTAAGTGTAACCCTAACCCTAACCCTAACCCTAACCCTAAGTGTAACCCTAACCCTAACCCTAAGTGTAACCCTAACCCTAACCCTAACCCTAACCCTAACCCTAACCCTAAGTGTAACCCTAACCCTAACCCTAACCCTAACCCTAAGTGTAACCCTAACCCTAACCCTAAGCCTAAGCCTAAGTGTAACCCTAACCCTAACCCTAACCCTAACCCTAACCCTAACCCTAACCCTAACCCTAAGTGTAACCCTAACCCTAACCCTAAGTGTAACCCTAACCCTAACCCTAACCCTAACCCTAAGTGTAACCCTAACCCTAACCCTAACCCTAACCCTAAGTGTAACCCTAACCCAAACCCTAACCCTAACCCTAACCCTAAGTGTAACCCTAACCCTAACCCTAACCCTAACCCTAACCCTAAGTGTAACCCTAACCCTAACCCTAACCCTAACCCTAACTCTTAGTGTAACCCTAACCCTAACCCTAACCCTAACCCTAACCCTAAGTGTAACCCTAACCCTAACCCTAACCCTAAGTGTAAACCTAACCCTAACCCTAACCCTAAATGTAACCCTAACCCTAACCCTAACCCTAACCCTAACCCTAACCCTAACTCTTAGTGTAACCCTAACCCTAACCCTAACCCTAACCCTAACCCTAACCCTAACTCTTAGTGTAACCCTAACCCTAACCCTAACCCTAACCCTAACCCTAAGTGTAACCCTAACCCTAACCCTAACCCTAAGTGTAAACCTAACCCTAACCCTAACCCTAACCCTAAGTGTAACCCTAACCCTAACCCTAACCCTAACCCTAACCATAAATGTAACCCTAACCCTAACCCTAACCCTAACCCTAACCCTAACCCTAACTCTTAGTGTAACCCTAACCCTAACCCTAACCCTAACCCTAACCCTAAGTGTAACCCTAACCCTAACCCTAACCCTAAGTGTAAACCTAACCCTAACCCTAACCCTAAGTGTAACCCTAACCCTAACCCTAACCCTAACCCTAACCCTAAGTGTAACCCTAACCCTAACCCTAACCCTAACCCTAACCCTAACCCTAAGTGTAACCCTAACCCTAACCCTAACCCTAACCCTAACCCTAAGTGTAACCCTAACCCTAACCCTAACCCTAAACCTAAGTGTAACCCTAACCCTAACCCTAACCCTAAGTGTAACCCTAACCCTAACCCTAACCCTAACCCTAACCCTAAGTGTAACCCTAACCCTAACCCTAACCCTAACCCTAAGTGTAACCCTAACCCTAATCCTAACCCTAACCCTAACCCTAAGTGTATCCCTAACCCTAACCCTAACCCTAACCCTAACCCTAAGTGTATCCCTAACCCTAACCCTAACCCTAACCCTAACCCTAACCCTAACCCTAAGTGTAACCCTAACCCTAACCCTAACCCTAACCCTAACCCTAACCCTAAGTGTAACCCTAACCCTAACCCTAACCCTAACCCTAACCCTAAGTGTAACCCTAACCCTAACCCTAAGTGTAACCCTAACCCTAACCCTAACCCTAACCCTAACCCTAACCCTAAGTGTAACCCTAACCCTAACCCTAACCCTAACCCTAAGTGTAACCCTAACCCTAACCCTAACCCTAACCCTAAGTGTAACCCTAACCCTAACCCTAACCCTAACCCTAAGTGTAACCCTAACCCTAACCCTAAGTGTAACCCTAACCCTAACCCTAACCCTAACCCTAACCCTAACCCTAACCCTAAGTGTAACCCTAACCCTAACCCTAACTCTAACCCTAAGTGTAACCCTAACCCTAACCCTAACCCTAAGCCTAAGTGTAACGCTAACCCTAACCCTAACCCTAACCCTAACCCTAACCCTAACCCTAACCCTAAGTGTAACCCTAACCCTAACCCTAAGTGTAACCCTAACCCTAACCCTAACCCTAACCCTAAGTGTAACCCTAACCCTAACCCTAACCCTAACCCTAAGTGTAACCCTAACCCAAACCCTAACCCTAACCCTAACCCTAAGTGTAACCCTAACCCTAACCCTAACCCTAACCCTAACCCTAAGTGTAACCCTAACCCTAACCCTAACCCTAACCCTAACTCTTAGTGTAACCCTAACCCTAACCCTAACCCTAACCCTAACCCTAAGTGTAACCCTAACCCTAACCCTAACCCTAAGTGTAAACCTAACCCTAACCCTAACCCTAACCCTAAATGTAACCCTAACCCTAACCCTAACCCTAACCCTAACCCTAACCCTAACCCTAACTCTTAGTGTAACCCTAACCCTAACCCTAACCCTAACCCTAACCCTAACCCTAACTCTTAGTGTAACCCTAACCCTAACCCTAACCCTAACCCTAACCCTAAGTGTAACCCTAACCCTAACCCTAACCCTAAGTGTAAACCTAACCCTAACCCTAACCCTAACCCTAAGTGTAACCCTAACCCTAACCCTAACCCTAACCCTAACCCTAAATGTAACCCTAACCCTAACCCTAACCCTAACCCTAACCCTAACCCTAACCCTAACTCTTAGTGTAACCCTAACCCTAACCCTAACCCTAACCCTAACCCTAAGTGTAACCCTAACCCTAACCCTAACCCTAAGTGTAAACCTAACCCTAACCCTAACCCTAACCCTAAGTGTAACCCTAACCCTAACCCTAACCCTAACCCTAACCCTAACCCTAACCCTAAGTGTAACCCTAACCCTAACCCTAACCCTAACCCTAACCCTAACCCTAAGTGTAACCCTAACCCTAACCCTAACCCTAACCCTAACCCTAAGTGTAACCCTAACCCTAACCCTAACCCTAAACCTAAGTGTAACCCTAACCCTAACCCTAACCCTAAGTGTAACCCTAACCCTAACCTAACCCTAACCCTAACCCTAAGTGTAACCCTAACCCTAACCCTAACCCTAACCCTAACCCTAACCCTAAGTGTAACCCTAACCCTAATCTAACCCTAACCCTAACCCTAAGTGTATCCCTAACCCTAACCCTAACCCTAACCCTAACCCTAAGTGTATCCCTAACCCTAACCCTAACCCTAACCCTAACCCTAACCCTAACCCTAAGTGTAACCCTAACCCTAACCCTAACCCTAACCCTAACCCTAACCCTAAGTGTAACCCTAACCCTAACCCTAACCCTAACCCTAAGTGTAACCCTAACCCTAACCCTAACCCTAAGTGTAACCCTAACCCTAACCCTAACCCTAACCCTAACCCTAACCCTAACCTAACCCTAACCCTAAGTGTAACCCTAACCCTAACCCTAACCCTAACCCTAAGTGTAACCCTAACCCTAACCCTAACCCTAAGTGTAACCCTAACCCTAACCCTAACCCTAACCCTAACCCTAACCCTAACCCTAAGTGTAACCCTAACCCTAACCCTAACCCCTAACCCTAACCCTAACCCTAAGTGTAACCCTAACCCTAATCCTAACCCTAACCCTAACCCTAAGTGTATCCCTAACCCTAACCCTAACCCTAACCCTAACCCTAACCCTAAGTGTAACCCTAACCCTAACCCTAACCCTAACCCTAAGTGTAACCCTAACCCTAACCCTAACCCTAAGTGGAACCCTAACCCTAACCCTAACCCTAACCCTAAGTGTAACCCTAACCCTAACCCTAA
>JBAIAC010000091.1:155000-157500 GCA_037349315.1 Chelydra serpentina | reverse complement strand
CCCTAACCCTAACCCTAACCCTAAGTGTAACCCTAACCCTAACCCTAACCCTAACCCTAACCCTAAGTGTAACCCTAACTTTAACCCTAACCCTAACCCTAACCCTAACCCTAACCCTAACCCTAAGTGTAACCCTAACCCTAACGCTAACCCTAACCCTAACCCTAACCCTAACCCTAAGTGTAACCCTAACCCTAACCCTAACCCTAACCCTAAGTGTAACCCTAACCCTAACCCTAAGTGTAACCCTAACTTTAACCCTAACCCTAACCCTAACCCTAACCCTAACCCTAACCCTAAGTGTAACCCTAACCCTAACCCTAACCCTAACCCTAACCCTAAGTGTAACCCTAACCCTAACCCTAACCCTAACCCTAACCCTAACCCTAACCCTAACCCTAAGCCTAACCCTAACCCTAACCCTAATCCTAACCATAACCCTAACCCTAACCCTAACCCTAACCCTAAGTATAACCCTAACCCTAACCCTAACCCTAAGTGTAACCCTAACCCTAACCCTAACCCTAACCCTAACCCTAAGTGTAACCCTAACCCTAACCCTAACCCTAAGTGTAACCCTAACCCTAACCGTAACCCTAACCCTAACCCTAACCCTAAGTGTAACCCTAACCCTAACCCTAAGTGTAACCCTGACCCTAACCCTAACCCTAAACCTAACCCTAACCCTAAGTGTAACCATAACCCTAACCCTAACCCTAACCCTAACCCTAAGTGTAACCCTAACCCTAAGTGTAACCCTAAGTGTAACCCTAAACCTAACCCTAACCCTAACCCTAACCCTAAGTGTAACCCTAACCCTAACCCTATCCCTAACCCTAAGTGTAACCCTAACCCTAACCCTAACCCTAACCCTAACCCTAAGTGTAACCCTAACCCTAACCCTAACCCTAACCCTAAGTGTAACCCTAACCCTAACCCTAACCCTAAGTGTAACCCTAACCCTAACCCTAACCCTAACCCTAACCCTAACCCTAAGTGTAACCCTAACCCTAACCCTAAACCTAACCCTATCCCTAACCCTAAGTGTAACCCTAACCCTAACCCTAACCCTAACCCTAACCCTAAGTGTAACCCTAACCCTAACCCTAACCCTAACCCTAACCCTAAGTGTAACCCTAACCCTAACCCTAACCCTAACCCTAAGTGTAACCCTAACCCTAACCCTAACCCTAACCCTAACCCTAAGTGTAACCCTAACCCTAACCCTAACCCTAACCCTAACCCTAACCCTAACCCTAACCCTAACCCTAACCCTAACCATAACCCTAACCCTAAGTGTAACCCTAACCCTACCCCTAACCCTAACCCTAAGTGTAACCCTAACCCTAACCCTAACCCTAACCCTAACCCTAAGTGTAAACGTAACCCTAACCCTAACCCTAACCCTAACCCTAAGTGTAACCCTAACCCTAACCCTAACCCTAAGTGTAACCCTAACCCTAACCCTAACCCTAACCCTAACCCTAACCCTAACCCTAACCCTAACCCTAACCCTAAGTGTAACCCTAACCCTAACCCTAACGCTAAGTGTAACCCTAACCCTAACCCTAACCCTAACCCTAACCCTAAGCCTAAGTGTAACCCTAACCCTAACCCTAACCCTAACCCTAACCCTAACCCTAACCCTAACCCTAACCCTAAGTGTAACCCTAACCCTAACCCTAACCCTAACCCTAACCCTAACCCTAACCCTAACCCTAAGTGTAACCCTAACCCTAACCCTAACCCTAACCCTAACCCTAACCCTAAGTGTAACCCTAACCCTAACCCTAACCCTAACCCTAAGTGTAACCCTAACCCTAACCCTAACCCTAACCCTAAGTGTAACCCTAACCCTAACCCTAACCCTAACCCTAAGTGTAACCCTAACCCTAACCCTAACCCTAACCCTAACCCTAAGTGTAACCCTAACCCTAACCCTAACCCTAACCCTAAGCCTAACCCTAAGTGTAACCATAACCCTAACCCTAACCCTAAGTGTAACCCTAACCCTAACCCTAACCCTAACCCTAACCCTAACCCTAACCCTAATTGTAACCCTAACCCTAACCCTAACCCTAACCCTAACCCTAAGTGTAACCCTAACCCTAACCCTAACCCTAAGTGTAACCCTAACCCTAACCCAAACCCTAACCCTAAGTGTAACCCTAACCCTAACCCTAACCCTAACCCTAACCCTAACCCTAACCCTAACCCTAAGTGTAACCCTAACCCTAACCCTAACCCTAACCCTAACCCTAAGTGTAACCCTAACCCTAACCCTAACCCTAACCCTAAGTGTAACCCTAACCCTAACCCTAACCCTAACCCTAAGCCTAACCATAAGTGTAACCATAACCCTAACAATAACCCTAAGTGTAACCCTAACCCTAACCCTAACCCTAACCCTAACCCTAACCCTAACCCTAAATCTAACCCTAACCCTAACCCTAACCCTAACCCTAACCCTAAGTGTAACCCTAACCCTAACCCTAACCCT
>JBAIAC010000091.1:142500-147500 GCA_037349315.1 Chelydra serpentina | reverse complement strand
AACCCTAACCCTAACCCTAAGTGTAACCCTAACCCTAACCCTAACCCTAACCCTAACCCTAACCCTAACCCTAACCCTAACCCTAAGTGTAACCCTAACCCTAACCCTAACCCTAACCCTAACCCTAAGTGTAACCCTAACCCTAACCCTAACCCTAAGTGTAACCCTAACCCTAACCCAAACCCTAAGTGTAACCCTAACCCTAATCCTAACCCTAACCCTAACCCTAAGTGTATCCCTAACCCTAACCCTAACCCTAACCCTAACCCTAAGTGTAACCCTAACCCTAACCCTAACCCTAACCCTAACCCTAACCCTAACCCTATGTGTAACCCTAACCCTAACCCTAACCCTAACCCTAACCCTAACCCTAAGTGTAACCCTAACCCTAACCCTAACCCTAACCCTAACCCTAAGTGTAACCCTAACCCTAACCCTAACCCTAACCCTAACCCTAACCCTAAGTGTAACCCTAAACCTAACCGTAACCCTAACCCTAACCCTAACCCTAACCCTAACCCTAAGTATAACCCTAACCCTAACCCTAACCCTAACCCTAACCCTAAGTGTAACCCTAACCCTAACCCTAAGTGTAACCCTAACCCTAACCCTAACCCTAACCCTAAGTGTAACCCTAACCCTAACCCTAACCCTAACCCTAAGTGTAACCCTAACCCTAACCCTAACCCTAAGTGTAACCCTAACCCTAACCCTAACCCTAACCCTAACCCTAACCCTAACCCTATCCCTAACCCTAAGTGTAACCCTAACCCTAACCCTAACCCTAACCCTAACCCTAACCCTAAGTGTAACCCTAACCCTAACCCTAACCCTAACCCTAACCCTAAGTGTAACCCTAACCCTAACCCTAACCCTAACCCTAACCCTAACCCTAAGTGTAACCCTAACCCTAAGTGTAACCCTAACCCTAACCCTAACCCTAACCCTATCCCTAACCCTAAGTGTAACCCTAACCCTAACCCTAACCCTAACCCTAAGTGTAACCCTAACCCTAACCCTAACCCTAACCCTAACCCTAACCCTAACCATAAGTGTAACCCTAACCCTAACCCTAACCCTAACCCTAACCCTAAGTGTAACCCTAACCCTAACCCTAACCCTAACCCTAACCCTAAGTGTAACCCTAACCCTAACCCTAACCCTAACCCTAACCCTAACCCTAAGTGTAACCCTAACCCTAACCCTAACCCTAACCCTCAGTGTAACCCTAACCCTAACCCTAACCATAACCCTAACCCTAACCCTAACCCTAACCCTAAGTGTAACCCTAACCCTACCCCTAACCCTAACCCTAAGTGTAACCCTAACCCTAACCCTAACCCTAACCCTAACCCTAAGTGTAAACGTAACCCTAACCCTAACCCTAACCCTAAGTGTAACCCTAACCCTAACCCTAAGTGTAACCCTAACCCTAACCCTAACCCTAAGTGTAACCCTAACCCTAACCCTAACCCTAACCCTAACCCTAACCCTAAGTGTAACCCTAACCCTAATCCTAACCCTAAGTGTAACCCTAACCCTAACCCTAACCCTAACCCTAAGCCTAAGTGTAACCCTAACCCTAACCCTAACCCTAACCCTAACCCTAACCCTAAGTGTAACCCTAACCCTAACCCTAACCCTAACCCTAACCCTAACCCTAAGTGTAACCCTAACCCTAACCCTAACCCTAACCCTAACCCTAACCCTAAGTGTAACCCTAACCCTAACCCTAACCCTAACCCTAACCCTAAGTGTAACCCTAACCCTAACCCTAACCCTAACCCTAACCCTAAGTGTAACCCTAACCCTAACCCTAACCCTAACCCTAAGTGTAACCCTAACCCTAACCCTAAGTGTAACCCTAACCCTAACCCTAACCCTAACCCTAACCCTAACCCTAAGTGTAACCCTAACCCTAACCCTAACCCTAAGTGTAACCCTAACCCTAACCCTAACCCTAACCCTAACCCTAACCCTAAGTGTAACCCTAACCCTAAGTGTAACCCTAACCCTAACCCTAACCCTAACCCTATCCCTAACCCTAAGTGTAACCCTAACCCTAACCCTAACCCTAACCCTAAGTGTAACCCTAACCCTAACCCTAACCCTAACCCTAACCATAAGTGTAACCCTAACCCTAACCCTAACCCTAACCCTAACCCTAAGTGTAACACTAACCCTAACCCTAACCCTAACCCTAACCCTAAGTGTAACCCTAACCCTAACCCTAACCCTAACCCTAACCCTAACCCTAAGTGTAACCCTAACCCTAACCCTAACCCTAACCCTCAGTGTAACCCTAACCCTAACCCTAACCATAACCCTAACCCTAACCCTAACCCTAACCCTAAGTGTAACCCTAACCCTACCCCTAACCCTAACCCTAAGTGTAACCCTAACCCTAACCCTAACCCTAACCCTAACCCTAAGTGTAAACGTAACCCTAACCCTAACCCTAACCCTAAGTGTAACCCTAACCCTAACCCTAAGTGTAACCCTAACCCTAACCCTAACCCTAAGTGTAACCCTAACCCTAACCCTAACCCTAACCCTAACCCTAACCCTAAGTGTAACCCTAACCCTAATCCTAACCCTAAGTGTAACCCTAACCCTAACCCTAACCCTAACCCTAAGCCTAAGTGTAACCCTAACCCTAACCCTAACCCTAACCCTAACCCCAACCCTAAGTGTAACCCTAACCCTAACCCTAACCCTAACCCTAACCCTAACCCTAAGTGTAACCCTAACCCTAACCCTAACCCTAACCCTAACCCTAACCCTAAGTGTAACCCTAACCCTAACCCTAACCCTAACCCTAACCCTAAGTGTAACCCTAACCCTAACCCTAACCCTAACCCTAAGTGTAACCCTAACCCTAACCCTAACCCTAACCCTAAGTGTAACCCTAACCCTAACCCTAAGTGTAACCCTAACCCTAACCCTAACCCTAACCCTAACCCTAACCCTAAGTGTAACCCTAACCCTAACCCTAACCCTAACCCTCAGTGTAACCCTAACCCTAACCCTAACCATAACCCTAACCCTAACCCTAACCCTAACCCTAAGTGTAACCCTAACCCTACCCCTAACCCTAACCCTAAGTGTAACCCTAACCCTAACCCTAACCCTAACCCTAACCCTAAGTGTAAACGTAACCCTAACCCTAACCCTAACCCTAAGTGTAACCCTAACCCTAACCCTAACCCTAACCCTAACCCTAACCCTAAGTGTAACCCTAACCCTAACCCTAACCCTAACCCTAAGTGTAACCCTAACCCTAACCCTAACCCTAACCCTAACCCTAACCCTAACCCTAAGTGTAACCCTAACCCTAACCCTAACCCTAAGTGTAACCCTAACCCTAACCCTAACCCTAACCCTAACCCTAAGCCTAAGTGTAACCCTAACCCTAACCCTAACCCTAACCCTAACCCTAACCCTAAGTGTAACCCTAACCCTAACCCTAACCCTAACCCTAACCCTAACCCTAAGTGTAACCCTAACCCTAACCCTAACCCTAACCCTAACCCTAACCCTAACCCTAACCCTAAGTGTAACCCTAACCCTAACCCTAACCCTAACCCTAACCCTAAGTGTAACCCTAACCCTAACCCTAACCCTAACCCTAAGTGTAACCCTAACCCTAACCCTAACCCTAACCCTAACCCTAAGTGTAACCCTAACCCTAACCCTAACCCTAACCCTAACCCTAAGTGTAACCCTAACCCTAACCCTAACCCTAAGCCTAACCCTAAGTGTAACCATAACCCTAACCCTAACCCTAAGTGTAACCCTAACCCTAACCCTAACCCTAACCCTAACCCTAACCCTAACCCTAACCCTAACCCTAAGTGTAACCCTAACCCTAACCCTAACCCTAACCCTAACCCTAAGTGTAACCCTAACCCTAACCCTAACCCTAAGTGTAACCCTAACCCTAACCCAAACCCTAAGTGTAACCCTAACCCTAATCCTAACCCTAACCCTAACCCTAAGTGTATCCCTAACCCTAACCCTAACCCTAACCCTAACCCTAAGTGTAACCCTAACCCTAACCCTAACCCTAACCCTAACCCTAACCCTAACCCTATGTGTAACCCTAACCCTAACCCTAACCCTAACCCTAACCCTAACCCTAAGTGTAACCCTAACCCTAACCCTAACCCTAACCCTAACCCTAAGTGTAACCCTAACCCTAACCCTAACCCTAACCCTAACCCTAAGTGTAACCCTAAACCTAACCGTAACCCTAACCCTAACCCTAACCCTAACCCTAACCCTAAGTATAACCCTAACCCTAACCCTAACCCTAACCCTAACCCTAACCCTAAGTGTAACCCTAACCCTAACCCTAAGTGTAACCCTAACCCTAACCCTAACCCTAACCCTAAGTGTAACCCTAACCCTAACCCTAACCCTAACCCTAAGTGTAACCCTAACCCTAACCCTAACCCTAAGTGTAACCCTAACCCTAACCCTAACCCTAACCCTAACCCTAACCCTAACCCTATCCCTAACCCTAAGTGTAACCCTAACCCTAACCCTAACCCTAACCCTAACCCTAACCCTAAGTGTAACCCTAACTTTAACCCTAACCCTAACCCTAACCCTAACCCTAACCCTAAGTGTAACCCTAACCCCAACGCTAACCCTAACCCTAACCCTAACCCTAACCCTAAGTGTAACCCTAACCCTAACCCTAACCCTAACCCTAACCCTAACCCTAACCCTAAGTGTAACCCTAACCCTAACCCTAACCCTAACCCTAAGTGTAACCCTAACCCTAACCATAACCCTAACCCTAACCCTAAGTGTAACCCTAACTTTAACCCTAACCCTAACCCTAACCCTAACCCTAACCCTAAGTGTAACCCTAACCCTAACCCTAACCCTAACCCTAACCCTAACCCTAAGTGTAACCCTAACCCTAACCCTAACCCTAAGTGTAACCCTAACCCTAACCCTAACCCTAACCCTAACCCTAAGCCTAACCCTAA
>JBAIAC010000091.1:130000-140000 GCA_037349315.1 Chelydra serpentina | reverse complement strand
ACCCTAAGTGTAACCCTAACCCTAACCCTAACCCTAACCCTAAGTGTAACCCTAACCCTAACCCTAACCCTAAGTGTAACCCTAACCCTAACCCTAACCCTAACCCTAACCCTAACCCTAACCCTATCCCTAACCCTAAGTGTAACCCTAACCCTAACCCTAACCCTAACCCTAACCCTAACCCTAAGTGTAACCCTAACCCTAACCCTAACCCTAACCCTAAGTGTAACCCTAACCCTAACCCTAAGTGTAACCCTAACCCTAACCCTAACCCTAACCCTAACCCTAACCCTAAGTGTAACCCTAACCCTAAGTGTAACCCTAACCCTAACCCTAACCCTATCCCTAACCCTAAGTGTAACCCTAACCCTAACCCTAACCCTAACCCTAAGTGTAACCCTAACCCTAACCCTAACCCTAACCCTAACCCTAACCATAAGTGTAACCCTAACCCTAACCCTAACCCTAACCCTAACCCTAAGTGTAACCCTAACCCTAACCCTAACCCTAACCCTAACCCTAAGTGTAACCCTAACCCTAACCCTAACCCTAACCCTAACCCTAACCCTAAGTGTAACCCTAACCCTAACCCTAACCCTAACCCTCAGTGTAACCCTAACCCTAACCCTAACCATAACCCTAACCCTAACCCTAACCCTAACCCTAAGTGTAACCCTAACCCTACCCCTAACCCTAACCCTAAGTGTAACCCTAACCCTAACCCTAACCCTAACCCTAACCCTAAGTGTAAACGTAACCCTAACCCTAACCCTAACCCTAAGTGTAACCCTAACCCTAACCCTAAGTGTAACCCTAACCCTAACCCTAACCCTAACCCTAAGTGTAACCCTAACCCTAACCCTAACCCTAACCCTAAGTGTAACCCTAACCCTAACCCTAACCCTAAGTGTAACCCTAACCCTAACCCTAACCCTAACCCTAAGCCTAAGTGTAACCCTAACCCTAACCCTAACCCTAACCCTAACCCTAACCCTAAGTGTAACCCTAACCCTAACCCTAACCCTAACCCTAACCCTAACCCTAAGTGTAACCCTAACCCTAACCCTAACCCTAACCCTAACCCTAACCCTAAGTGTAACCCTAACCCTAACCCTAACCCTAACCCTAACCCTAAGTGTAACCCTAACCCTAACCCTAACGCTAACCCTAAGTGTAACCCTAACCCTAACCCTAACCCTAACCCTAACCCTAAGTGTAACCCTAACCCTAACCCTAAGTGTAACCCTAACCCTAACCCTAACCCTAACCCTAACCCTAACCCTAAGTGTAACCCTAACCCTAACCCTAACCCTAACCCTCAGTGTAACCCTAACCCTAACCCTAACCATAACCCTAACCCTAACCCTAACCCTAACCCTAAGTGTAACCCTAACCCTACCCCTAACCCTAACCCTAAGTGTAACCCTAACCCTAACCCTAACCCTAACCCTAACCCTAAGTGTAAACGTAACCCTAACCCTAACCCTAACCCTAAGTGTAACCCTAACCCTAACCCTAACCCTAACCCTAACCCTAACCCTAAGTGTAACCCTAACCCTAACCCTAACCCTAACCCTAAGTGTAACCCTAACCCTAACCCTAACCCTAACCCTAACCCTAACCCTAACCCTAAGTGTAACCCTAACCCTAACCCTAACCCTAAGTGTAACCCTAACCCTAACCCTAACCCTAACCCTAACCCTAAGCCTAAGTGTAACCCTAACCCTAACCCTAACCCTAACCCTAACCCTAACCCTAAGTGTAACCCTAACCCTAACCCTAACCCTAACCCTAACCCTAACCCTAACCCTAAGTGTAACCCTAACCCTAACCCTAACCCTAACCCTAACCCTAACCCTAACCCTAACCCTAAGTGTAACCCTAACCCTAACCCTAACCCTAACCCTAACCCTAAGTGTAACCCTAACCCTAACCCTAACCCTAACCCTAAGTGTAACCCTAACCCTAACCCTAACCCTAACCCTAACCCTAAGTGTAACCCTAACCCTAACCCTAACCCTAACCCTAACCCTAAGTGTAACCCTAACCCTAACCCTAACCCTAACCCTAAGCCTAACCCTAAGTGTAACCATAACCCTAACCCTAACCCTAAGTGTAACCCTAACCCTAACCCTAACCCTAACCCTAAGCCTAACCCTAACCCTAACCCTAACCCTAAGTGTAACCCTAACCCTAACCCTAACCCTAACCCTAACCCTAAGTGTAACCCTAACCCTAACCCTAACCCTAAGTGTAACCCTAACCCTAACCCAAACCCTAAGTGTAACCCTAACCCTAATCCTAACCCTAACCCTAACCCTAAGTGTATCCCTAACCCTAACCCTAACCCTAACCCTAACCCTAAGTGTAACCCTAACCCTAACCCTAACCCTAACCCTAACCCTAACCCTAACCCTATGTGTAACCCTAACCCTAACCCTAACCCTAACCCTAAGTGTAACCCTAACCCTAACCCTAACCCTAACCCTAACCCTAAGTGTAACCCTAACCCTAACCCTAACCCTAACCCTAACCCTAAGTGTAACCCTAAACCTAACCGTAACCCTAACCCTAACCCTAACCCTAACCCTAACCCTAAGTATAACCCTAACCCTAACCCTAACCCTAACCCTAACCCTAACCCTAAGTGTAACCCTAACCCTAACCCTAAGTGTAACCCTAACCCTAACCCTAACCCTAACCCTAAGTGTAACCCTAACCCTAACCCTAACCCTAACCCTAAGTGTAACCCTAACCCTAACCCTAACCCTAAGTGTAACCCTAACCCTAACCCTAACCCTAACCCTAACCCTAACCCTAACCCTATCCCTAACCCTAAGTGTAACCCTAACCCTAACCCTAACCCTAACCCTAACCCTAACCCTAAGTGTAACACTAACTTTAACCCTAACCCTAACCCTAACCCTAACCCTAACCCTAAGTGTAACCCTAACCCCAACGCTAACCCTAACCCTAACCCTAACCCTAACCCTAAGTGTAACCCTAACCCTAACCCTAACCCTAACCCTAACCCTAACCCTAACCCTAACCCTAAGTGTAACCCTAACCCTAACCCTAACCCTAACCCTAAGTGTAACCCTAACCCTAACCATAACCCTAACCCTAACCCTAAGTGTAACCCTAACTTTAACCCTAACCCTAACCCTAACCCTAACCCTAACCCTAAGTGTAACCCTAACCCTAACCCTAACCCTAACCCTAACCCTAACCCTAAGTGTAACCCTAACCCTAACCCTAACCCTAAGTGTAACCCTAACCCTAACCCTAACCCTAACCCTAACCCTAAGCCTAACCCTAACCCTAAGTTTAACCCTAACCCTAACCCTAACCCTAAGTGTAACCCTAACCCTAACCCTAACCCTAACCCTAATCCTGACCCTAACCCTAACCCTAACCCTAACCCTAACCCTAAGTATAACCCTAACCCTAACCCTAACCCTAAGTGTAACCCTAACCCTAACCCTAACCCTAACCCTAACCCTAAGTGTAACCCTAACCCTAACCCTAACCCTAAGTGTAACCCTAACCCTAACCGTAACCCTAACCCTAACCCTAACCCTAAGTGTAACCCTAACCCTAACCCTAAGTGTAACCCTGACCCTAACCCTAACCCTAAACCTAACCCTAACCCTAAGTGTAACCATAACCCTAAGCCTAACCCTAACCCTAAGTGTAACCCTAACCCTAAGTGTAACCCTAAGTGTAACCCTAAACCTAACCCTAACCCTAACCCTAACCCTAAGTGTAACCCTAACCCTAACCCTATCCCTAACCCTAAGTGTAACCCTAACCCTAACCCTAACCCTAACCCTAACCCTAAGTGTAACCCTAACCCTAACCCTAACCCTAACCCTAACCCTAAGTGTAACCCTAACCCTAACCCTAACCCTAACCCTAAGTGTAACCCTAACCCTAACCCTAACCCTAAGTGTAACCCTAACCCTAACCCTAACCCTAACCCTAAGTGTAACCCTAACCCTAACCCTAACCCTAAGTGTAACCCTAACCCTAACCCTAACCCTAACCCTATCCCTAACCCTAAGTGTAACCCTAACCCTAACCCTAACCCTAACCCTAACCCTAAGTGTAACCCTAACCCTAACCCTAACCCTAACCCTAACCCTAACCCTAATCCTGACCCTAACCCTAACCCTAACCCTAACCCTAACCCTAAGTATAACCCTAACCCTAACCCTAACCCTAAGTGTAACCCTAACCCTAACCCTAACCCTAACCCTAACCCTAAGTGTAACCCTAACCCTAACCCTAACCCTAAGTGTAACCCTAACCCTAACCGTAACCCTAACCCTAACCCTAACCCTAAGTGTAACCCTAACCCTAACCCTAAGTGTAACCCTGACCCTAACCCTAACCCTAAACCTAACCCTAACCCTAAGTGTAACCATAACCCTAAGCCTAACCCTAACCCTAAGTGTAACCCTAACCCTAAGTGTAACCCTAAGTGTAACCCTAACCCTAACCCTAACCCTAACCCTAACCCTAAGTGTAACCCTAACCCTAACCCTATCCCTAACCCTAAGTGTAACCCTAACCCTAACCCTAACCCTAACCCTAACCCTAAGTGTAACCCTAACCCTAACCCTAACCCTAACCCTAACCCTAAGTGTAACCCTAACCCTAACCCTAACCCTAACCCTAAGTGTAACCCTAACCCTAACCCTAACCCTAAGTGTAACCCTAACCCTAACCCTAACCCTAACCCTAAGTGTAACCCTAACCCTAACCCTAACCCTAAGTGTAACCCTAACCCTAAACCTAACCCTAACCCTATCCCTAACCCTAAGTGTAACCCTAACCCTAACCCTAACCCTAACCCTAACCCTAAGTGTAACCCTAACCCTAACCCTAACCCTAACCCTAACCCTAACCCTAAGTGTAACCCTAACCCTAACCCTAACCCTAAGTGTAACCCTAACCCTAACCCTAACCCTAACCCTATCCCTAACCCTAAGTGTAACCCTAACCCTAACCCTAACCCTAACCCTAACCCTAACCCTAACCCTATCCCTAACCCTAAGTGTAACCCTAACCCTAACCCTAACCCTAACCCTAACCCTAACCCTAAGTGTAACCCTAACTTTAACCCTAACCCTAACCCTAACCCTAACCCTAACCCTAAGTGTAACCCTAACCCCAACGCTAACCCTAACCCTAACCCTAACCCTAACCCTAAGTGTAACCCTAACCCTAACCCTAACCCTAACCCTAACCCTAACCCTAACCCTAACCCTAAGTGTAACCCTAACCCTAACCCTAACCCTAACCCTAAGTGTAACCCTAACCCTAACCATAACCCTAACCCTAACCCTAAGTGTAACCCTAACTTTAACCCTAACCCTAACCCTAACCCTAACCCTAACCCTAAGTGTAACCCTAACCCTAACCCTAACCCTAACCCTAACCCTAACCCTAAGTGTAACCCTAACCCTAACCCTAACCCTAAGTGTAACCCTAACCCTAACCCTAACCCTAACCCTAACCCTAAGCCTAACCCTAACCCTAAGTTTAACCCTAACCCTAACCCTAACCCTAAGTGTAACCCTAACCCTAACCCTAACCCTAACCCTAATCCTGACCCTAACCCTAACCCTAACCCTAACCCTAACCCTAAGTATAACCCTAACCCTAACCCTAACCCTAAGTGTAACCCTAACCCTAACCCTAACCCTAACCCTAACCCTAAGTGTAACCCTAACCCTAACCCTAACCCTAAGTGTAACCCTAACCCTAACCGTAACCCTAACCCTAACCCTAACCCTAAGTGTAACCCTAACCCTAACCCTAAGTGTAACCCTGACCCTAACCCTAACCCTAAACCTAACCCTAACCCTAAGTGTAACCATAACCCTAAGCCTAACCCTAACCCTAAGTGTAACCCTAACCCTAAGTGTAACCCTAAGTGTAACCCTAAACCTAACCCTAACCCTAACCCTAACCCTAAGTGTAACCCTAACCCTAACCCTATCCCTAACCCTAAGTGTAACCCTAACCCTAACCCTAACCCTAACCCTAACCCTAAGTGTAACCCTAACCCTAACCCTAACCCTAACCCTAACCCTAAGTGTAACCCTAACCCTAACCCTAACCCTAACCCTAAGTGTAACCCTAACCCTAACCCTAACCCTAAGTGTAACCCTAACCCTAACCCTAACCCTAACCCTAAGTGTAACCCTAACCCTAACCCTAACCCTAAGTGTAACCCTAACCCTAACCCTAACCCTAACCCTATCCCTAACCCTAAGTGTAACCCTAACCCTAACCCTAACCCTAACCCTAACCCTAAGTGTAACCCTAACCCTAACCCTAACCCTAACCCTAACCCTAACCATAAGTGTAACCCTAACCCTAACCCTAACCCTAACCCTAACCCTAACCCTAAGTGTAACCCTAACCCTAACCCTAACCCTAACCCTAACCCTAAGTGTAACCCTAACCCTAACCCTAACCCTAACCCTAACCCTAACCCTAAGTGTAACCCTAACCCTAACCCTAACCCTAACCCTAACCCTAACCCTAACCCTCAGTGTAACCCTAACCCTAACCCTAACCCTAACCCTAACCCTAACCCTAACCCTAACCCTAAGTGTAACCCTAACCCTACCCCTAACCCTAACCCTAAGTGTAACCCTAACCCTAACCCTAACCCTAACCCTAACCCTAAGTGTAAACGTAACCCTAACCCTAACCCTAACCCTAACCCTAAGTGTAACCCTAACCCTAACCCTAACCCTAACCCTAACCCTAACCCTAACCCTAAGTGTAACCCTAACCCTAACCCTAACCCTAACCCTAACCCTAACCCTAAGTGTAACCCTAACCCTAACCCTAACCCTAACCCTAACCCTAACCCTAAGTGTAACCCTAACCCTAACCCTAACCCTAAGTGTAACCCTAACCCTAACCCTAACCCTAACCCTAAGCCTAAGTGTAACCCTAACCCTAACCCTAACCCTAACCCTAACCCTAACCCTAAGTGTAACCCTAACCCTAACCCTAACCCTAACCCTAACCCTAACCCTAAGTGTAACCCTAACCCTAACCCTAACCCTAACCCTAACCCTAACCCTAACCCTAAGTGTAACCCTAACCCTAACCCTAACCCTAACCCTAACCCTAAGTGTAACCCTAACCCTAACCCTAACCCTAACCCTAAGTGTAACCCTAACCCTAACCCTAACCCTAACCCTAACCCTAAGTGTAACCCTAACCCTAACCCTAACCCTAACCCTAACCCTAAGTGTAACCCTAACCCTAACCCTAACCCTAACCCTAAGCCTAACCCTAAGTGTAACCATAACCCTAACCCTAACCCTAAGTGTAACCCTAACCCTAACCCTAACCCTAACCCTAACCCTAACCCTAACCCTAACCCTAACCCTAAGTGTAACCCTAACCCTAACCCTAACCCTAACCCTAACCCTAAATGTAACCCTAACCCTAACCCTAACCCTAAGTGTAACCCTAACCCTAACCCAAACCCTAACCCTAAGTGTAACCCTAACCCTAACCCTAACCCTAACCCTAACCCTAACCCTAACCCTAACCCTAAGTGTAACCCTAACCCTAATCCTAACCCTAACCCTAACCCTAAGTGTATCCCTAACCCTAACCCTAACCCTAACCCTAACCCTAACCCTTAGTGTAACCCTAACCCTAACCCTAACCCTAACCCTAACCCTATGTGTAACCCTAACCCTAACCCTAACCCTAACCCTAACCCTAACCCTAAGTGTAACCCTAACCCTAACCCTAACCCTAACCCTAACCCTAAGTGTAACCCTAACCCTAACCCTAACCCTAACCCTAACCCTAAATGTAACCCTAACCCTAACCCTAAGTATAACCCTAACCCTAACCCTAACCCTAACCCTAACCCTAACCCTAACCCTAACCCTAACCCTAAGTGTAACCCTAACCCTAACCCTAAGTGTAACCCTAACCCTAACCCTAACCCTAAGTGTAACCCTAACCCTAACCCTAACCCTAACCCTAAGTGTAACCCTAACCCTAACCCTAACCCTAAGTGTAACCCTAACCCTAACCCTAACCCTAACCCTAACCCTAACCCTAACCCTATCCCTAACCCTAAGTGTAACCCTAACCCTAACCCTAACCCTAACCCTAACCCTAACCCTAAGTGTAACCCTAACTTTAACCCTAACCCTAACCCTAACCCTAACCCTAACCCTAAGTATAACCCTAACCCTAACCCTAACCCTAACCCTAACCCTAACCCTAACCCTAACCCTAACCCTAAGTGTAACCCTAACCCTAACCCTAAGTGTAACCCTAACCCTAACCCTAACCCTAAGTGTAACCCTAACCCTAACCCTAACCCTAACCCTAAGTGTAACCCTAACCCTAACCCTAACCCTAAGTGTAACCCTAACCCTAACCCTAACCCTAACCCTAACCCTAACCCTAACCCTATCCCTAACCCTAAGTGTAACCCTAACCCTAACCCTAACCCTAACCCTAACCCTAACCCTAAGTGTAACCCTAACTTTAACCCTAACCCTAACCCTAACCCTAACCCTAACCCTAAGTGTAACCCTAACCCCAACGCTAACCCTAACCCTAACCCTAACCCTAACCCTAAGTGTAACCCTAACCCTAACCCTAACCCTAACCCTAACCCTAACCCTAAACCTAACCCTAAGTGTAACCCTAACCCTAACCCTAACCCTAACCCTAAGTGTAACCCTGACCCTAACCATAACCCTAACCCTAACCCTAAGTGTAACCCTAACTTTAACCCTAACCCTAACCCTAACCCTAACCCTAACCCTAAGTGTAACCCTAACCCTAACCCTAACCCTAACCCTAACCCTAACCCTAAGTGTAACCCTAACCCTAACCCTAACCCTAAGTGTAACCCTAACCCTAACCCTAACCCTAACCCTAACCCTAAGCCTAAGCCTAACCCTAACCCTAAGCTTAACCCTAACCCTAACCCTAACCCTAAGTGTAACCCTAACCCTAACCCTAACCCTAACCCTAATCCTGACCCTAACCCTAACCCTAACCCTAACCCTAACCCTAACCCTAACCCTATGTGTAACCCTAACCCTAACCCTAACCCTAACCCTAACCCTAACCCTAAGTGTAACCCTAACCCTAACCCTAACCCTAACCCTAACCCTAAGTGTAACCCTAACCCTAACCCTAACCCTAACCCTAACCCTAAATGTAACCCTAAACCTAACCATAACCCTAACCCTAACCCTAACCCTAACCCTAACCCTAACCCTAAGTATAACCCTAACCCTAACCCTAACCCTAACCCTAACCCTAACCCTAAGTGTAACCCTAACCCTAACCCTAAGTGTAACCCTAACCCTAACCCTAACCCTAAGTGTAACCCTAACCCTAACCCTAACCCTAACCCTAAGTGTAACCCTAACCCTAACCCTAACCCTAAGTGTAACCCTAACCCTAACACTAACCCTAACCCTAACCCTAACCCTAACCCTATCCCTAACCCTAAGTGTAACCCTAACCCTAACCCTAACCCTAACCCTAACCCTAACCCTAAGTGTAACCCTAACTTTAACCCTAACCCTAACCCTAACCCTAACCCTAACCCTAAGTGTAACCCTAACCCCAACGCTAACCCTAACCCTAACCCTAACCCTAACCCTAAGTGTAACCCTAACCCTAACCCTAACCCTAACCCTAACCCTAACCCTAAACCTAACCCTAAGTGTAACCCTAACCCTAACCCTAACCCTAACCCTAAGTGTAACCCTGACCCTAACCATAACCCTAACCCTAACCCTAAGTGTAACCCTAACTTTAACCCTAACCCTAACCCTAACCCTAACCCTAACCCTAACCCTAAGTGTAACCCTAACCCTAACCCTAACCCTAACCCTAACCCTAACCCTAAGTGTAACCCTAAAGCTAACCCTAACCCTAAGTGTAACCCTAACCCTAACCCTAACCCTAACCCTAACCC
>JBAIAC010000091.1:122500-125000 GCA_037349315.1 Chelydra serpentina | reverse complement strand
ACCCTAACCCTAAGTGTAACCCTAACCCTAACGCTAACCCTAACCCTAACCCTAACCCTAACCCTAACCCTAACCCTAACCCTAACCCTAACCCTAACCCTAAGTGTAACCCTAACCCTAACCCTAACCCTAACCCTAACCCTAACCCTAACCCTAAGTGTAACCCTAACCCTAACCGTAACCCTAACCCTAACCCTAAGTGTAACCCTAACTTTAACCCTAACCCTAACCCTAACCCTAACCCTAACCCTAACCCTAACCCTAAGTGTAACCCTAACCCTAACCCTAACCCTAACCCTAACCCTAACCCTAAGTGTAACCCTAACCCTAACCCTAACCCTAACCCTAACCCTAAGTGTAACCCTAACCCTAACCCTAACCCTAAGCCTAACCCTAAGTGTAACCCTAACCCTAACCCTAACCCTAACCCTAACCCTAAGTGTAACCCTAACCCTAACCCTATCCCTAACCCTAAGTGTAACCCTAACCCTAACCCTAACCCTAACCCTAACCCTAACCCTAAGTGTAACCCTAACCCTAACACTAACCCTAACCCTAACCCTAAGTGTAACCCTAACCCTAACCCTAACCCTAACCCTAACCCTAAGTGTAACCCTAACCCTAACCCTAACCCTAACCCTAAGTGTAACCCTAACCCTAACCCTAACGCTAACCCTAAGTGTAACCCTAACCCTAACCCTAACCCTAAGTGTAACCCTAACCCTAACCCTAACCCTAACCCTAACCCTAACCCTAAGTGTAACCCTAACTTTAACCCTAACCCTAACCCTAACCCTAACCCTAAGTGTAACCCTAACCCTAACGCTAACCCTAACCCTAACCCTAACCCTAACCCTAACCCTAACCCTAACCCTAACCCTAACCCTAACCCTAAGTGTAACCCTAACCCTAACCCTAACCCTAACCCTAACCCTAACCCTAACCCTAAGTGTAACCCTAACCCTAACCGTAACCCTAACCCTAACCCTAAGTGTAACCCTAACTTTAACCCTAACCCTAACCCTAACCCTAACCCTAACCCTAACCCTAACCCTAAGTGTAACCCTAACCCTAACCCTAACCCTAACCCTAACCCTAACCCTAAGTGTAACCCTAACCCTAACCCTAACCCTAACCCTAACCCTAAGTGTAACCCTAACCCTAACCCTAACCCTAAGCCTAACCCTAACCCTAAGCCTAACCCTAACCCTAACCCTAACCCTAAGTGTAACCCTAACCCTAACCCTAATCCTAACCCTAACCCTAACCCTAACCCTAACCCTAACCCTAAGTATAACCCTAACCCTAACCCTAACCCTAAGTGTAACCCTAACCCTAACCCTAACCCTAACCCTAAGTGTAACCCTCACCCTAACCCTAACCCTAAGTGTAACCCTAACCCTAACCCTAACCCTAACCCTAACCCTAAGTGTAACCCTAACCCTAACCCTAAGTGTAACCCTGACCCTAACCCTAACCCTAAACCTAACCCTAACCCTAAGTGTAACCATAACCCTAACCCTAACCCTAACCCTAACCCTAAGTGTAACCCTAACCCTAAGTGTAACCCTAAGTGTAACCCTAAACCTAACCCTAACCCTAACCCTAACCCTAAGTGTAACCCTAACCCTAACCCTATCCCTAACCCTAAGTGTAACCCTAACCCTAACCCTAACCCTAACCCTAAGTGTAACCCTAACCCTAACCCTAACCCTAACCCTAACCCTAAGTGTAACCCTAACCCTAACCCTAACCCTAACCCTAACCCTAAGTGTAACCCTAACCCTAACCCTAACCCTAACCCTAAGTGTAACCCTAACCCTAACCCTAACCCTAAGTGTAACCCTAACCCTAACCCTAACCCTAACCCTATCCCTAACCCTAAGTGTAACCCTAACCCTAACCCTAACCCTAACCCTAAGTGTAACCCTAACCCTAACCCTAACCCTAACCCTAACCCTAACCCTAACCCTAAGTGTAACCCTGACCCTAACCCTAACCCTAAACCTAACCCTAACCCTAAGTGTAACCATAACCCTAACCCTAACCCTAACCCTAACCCTAAGTGTAACCCTAACCCTAAGTGTAACCCTAAGTGTAACCCTAAACCTAACCCTAACCCTAACCCTAACCCTAAGTGTAACCCTAACCCTAACCCTATCCCTAACCCTAAGTGTAACCCTAACCCTAACCCTAACCCTAACCCTAAGTGTAACCCTAACCCTAACCCTAACCCTAACCCTAACCCTAAGTGTAACCCTAACCCTAACCCTAACCCTAACCCTAACCCTAAGTGTAACCCTAACCCTAACCCTAACCCTAACCCTAAGTGTAACCCTAACCCTAACCCTAACCCTAAGTGTAACCCTAACCCTAACCCTAACCCTAACCCTATCCCTAACCCTAAGTGTAACCCTAACCCTAACCCTAACCCTAACCCTAAGTGTAACCCTAACCCTAACCCTAACCCTAACCCTAACCCTAACCCTAAGTGTAACCC
>JBAIAC010000091.1:107500-110000 GCA_037349315.1 Chelydra serpentina | reverse complement strand
ACCCTAACCCTAACCCTAACCCTAACCCTAAGTGTAACCCTAACCCTAACCCTAACCCTAACCCTAACCCTAACCCTAACCCTAAGTGTAACCCTAACCCTAACCCTAACCCTAACCCTAACCCTAACCGTAACCCTAACCCTAACCCTAACCCTAACCCTAACCCTAAGTGTAAGCCTAACCCTAACCCTAACGCTAACCCTAAGTGTAACCCTAACCCTAACCCTAACCCTAAGTGTAACCCTAACCCTAACCCTAACCCTAACCCTAAGTGTAACCCTAACCCTAACCCTAACCCTAACCCTAACCCTAACCCTAACCCTAAGTGTATCCCTAACCCTAACCCTAACCCTAACCCTAACCCTAAGTGTAACCCTAACCCTAACCCTAACCCTAAGTGTAACCCTAACCCTAACCCTAAGCGTAACCCTAACCCTAACCCTAACCCTAACCCTAACCCTAACCCTAACCCTAAGTGTAACCCTAACCCTAACCCTAACCCTAACCCTAACCCTAACCCTAAGTGTAACCCTAACCCTAACCCTAACCCTAACCCTAACCCTAAGTGGAAATCTAACCCTAACCCTAACCCTAACCCTAAGTGTAACCCTAACCCTAACCCTAACCCTAAGTGTCACCCTAACCCTAACCCTAACCCTAAACCTAACCCTAACCCTAACCCTAACCCTAAGTGTAACCCTAACCCTAACCCTAACCCTAACCCTAACCCTAAGTGTAACCCTAACCCTAACCCTAACCCTAACCCTAACCCTAAGTGTAACCCTAACCCTAACCCTAACCCTAACCCTAACCCTAACCCTAAGTGTAACCCTAACCCTAACCCTAACCCTAACCCTAACCCTAACCCTAAGTGTAACCCTAACCCTAACCCTAACCCTAACCCTAAGTGTAACCCTAACCCTAACCCTAACGCTAACCCTAAGTGTAACCCTAACCCTAACCCTAACCCTAACCCTAAGTGTAAACCTAACCCTAACCCTAACCCTAAGTGTAACCGTAACCCTAACCCTAACCCTAACCCTAACCCTAAGTGTAACCCTAACCCTAACCCTAACCCTAACCTTAACCCTAACCCTAACCCTAAGTGTAACCCTAACCCTAACCTTAACCCTAAGTGTAACCCTAACCCTAACCCTAACCCTAACCCTAACCCTAACCCTAAGTGTAACCCTAACCCTAACCCTAACCCTAACCCTAAGTGTAACCCTAACCCTAACCCTAACCCTAACCCTAACCCTAACCCTAACCCTAACCCTAACCCTAAGTGTAACCCTAACCCTAACCCTAACCCTAACCCTAACCCTAAGTGTAACCCTAACCCTAACCCTAACCCTAACCCTAACCCTAACCCTAAGTGTAACCCTAACCCTAACGCTAACCCGAACCCTAACCCTAACCCTAAGTGTAACCCTAACCCTAACCCTAACCCTAACCCTAACCCTAAGTGTAACCCTAACCCTAACCCTAACCCTAACCCTAACCCTAACCCTAAGTGTAACCCTAACCCTAACCCTAACCCTAACCCTAACCCTAAGTGTAACCCTAACCCTAACCCTAACCCTAAGTGTAACCCTAACCCTAACCCTAACCCTAACCCTAACCCTAACCCTAACCCTAAGTGTAACCCTAACCCTAACACTAACCCTAACCCTAACCCTAAGTGTAACCCTAACCCTAACCCTAACCCTAACCCTAACCCTAACCCTAAGTGTAACCCTAACCCTAACCCTAACCCGAACCCTAACCCTAACCCTAAGTGTAACCCTAACCCTAATCCTAACCCTAACCCTAACCCTAAGTGTATCCCTAACCCTAACCCTAACCCTAACCCTAACCCTAAGTGTAACCCTAACCCTAACCCTAACCCTAACCCTAACCCTAACCCTATGTGTAACCCTAACCCTAACCCTAACCCTAACCCTAACCCTAAGTGTAACCCTAACCCTAACCCTAACCCTAAACCTAACCCTAACCCTAAGTGTAACCCTAACCCTAACTCTAACCCTAAGTGTAACCCTAAACCTAACCCTAATCCTAACCCTAACCCTAACCCTAACCCTAACCCTAACCCTAACCCTAAGTGTAACCCTAACCCTAACCCTAACCATAACCCTAACCCTAACCCTAACCCTAACCCTAAGTGTAACCCTAACCCTAACCCTAACCCTAACCCTAAGTGTAACCCTAACCCTAACCCTAACCCTAACCCTAAGTGTAACCCTAACCCTAACCCTAACCCTAACCCTAAGTGTAACCCTAACCCTAACCGTAACCCTAACCCTAACCCTAACCCTAACCCTAAGTGTAACCCTAACCCTAACACTAACCCTAACCCTAACCCTAAGTGTAACCCTAACCCTAACCCTAACCCTAACCCTAACCCTAACCCTAACCCTAAGTGTAACCCTAACCCTAACCCTAACCCTAAGTGTAACCCTAACCCTAACCCTAACCCTAACCCTAACCCTAACCCTAAGTG
>JBAIAC010000091.1:75000-105000 GCA_037349315.1 Chelydra serpentina | reverse complement strand
CCTAAGTGTAACCCTAACCCTAACCCTAACCCTAACCCTAAGTGTAACCCTAACCCTAACCCTAACCCTAACCCTAAGTGTAACCCTAACCCTAAGTGTAACCCTAACCCTAACCCTAACCCTAACCCTAAGTGTAACCCTAACCCTAACCCTAACCCTAACCCTAAGTGTAACCCTAACCCTAACCCTAACCCTATCCCTAAGTTTAACCCTAACCATAACCCTAACCCTAACCCTAACCCTAACCCTAAGTGTAACCCTAACCCTAACCCTAACCCTAACCCTAACCCTAAGTGTAACCCTAACCCTAACCCTAACCCTAAGTGTAACCCTAACCCTAACCCTAACCCTAACCCTAACCCTAACCCTAAGTGTAACCCTAACACTAACCCTAACCCTAACCCTAAGTGTAACCCTAACCCTAACCCTAACCCTAAGTGTAACACTAACCATAACCCTAACCCTAATCCTAACCCTAAGTGTAACCCTAACCCTAACCCTAACCCTAACCCTAACCCTAACCCTAAGTGTAACCCTAACCCTAATCCTAACCCAAACCCTAACCCTAAGTGTATCCCTAACCCTAACCCTAACCCTAACCCTAACCCTAAGTGTAACCCTAACCCTAACCCTAACCCTAACCCTAACCCTAACCCTAAGTGTAACCCTAACCCTAATCCTAACCTTAACCCTAAGTGTATCCCTAACCCTAACCCTAACCCTAACCCTAACCCTAAGTGTAACCCTAACCCTAACCCTAACCCTAACCCTAACCCTAAGTGTAACCCTAACCCTAACCCTAACCCTAAGTGTAACCCTAACCCTAACCCTAACCCTAACCCTAACCCTAAGTGTAACCCTAACCCTAACCCTAACCCTAACCCTAACCCTAACCCTAACCCTAACCCTAAGTGTAACCCTAACCCTAACCCTAACCCTAACCCTAACCCTAACCCTAACCCTAAGTGTAACCCTAACCCTAACCCTAACCCTAACCCTAAACCTAACCCTAAGTGTAACCCTAACCCTAACCATAACCCTAAGTGTCACCCTAACCCTAACCCTAACCCTAACCCTAACCCTAAGTGTAACCCTAACCCTAACCCTAACCCTAAGTGTAACCCTAACCCTAACCCTAACCCTAACCCTAACCCTAAGTGTAACCCTAACCCTAACCCTAACCCTAACCCTAACCCTAAGTGTAACCCTAACCCTAACCCTAACCCTAACCCTAAGTGTAACCCTAACCCTAACCCTAACCCTAACCCTAACCCTAACCCTAACCCTAACCCTAACCCTAACCCTAACCCTAAGTGTAACCCTAACCCTAACCCTAACCCTAACCCTAACCCTAACCCTAACCCTAACCCTAAGTGTAACCCTAACCCTAACCCTAACCCTAACCCTAACCCTAAGTGTAACCCTAACCCTAACCCTAACCCTAACCCTAAGTGTAACCCTAACCCTAACCCTAACGCTAACCCTAAGTGTAACCCTAACCCTAACCCTAACCCTAACCCTAAGTGTAAACCTAACCCTAACCCTAACCCTAAGTGTAACCGTAACCCTAACCCTAACCCTAACCCTAACCCTAACCCTAAGCCTAAGTGTAACCCTAACCCTAACCCTAACCCTAACCCTAACCCTAACCCTAACCCTAAGTGTAACCCTAACCCTAACCCTAACCCTAAGTGTAACCCTAACCCTAACCCTAACCCTAACCCTAACCCTAACCCTAACCCTAAGTGTAACCCTAACCCTAACCCTAACCCTAACCCTAACCCTAAGTGTAACCCTAACCCTAACCCTAACCCTAACCCTAACCCTAACCCTAACCCTAACCCTAAGTGTAACCCTAACCCTAACCCTAACCCTAAGTGTAACCCTAACCCTAACCCTAACCCTAACCCTAACCCTAAGTGTAACCCTAACCCTAACCCTAACCCTAACCCTAACCCTAACCCTAACCCCAAGTGTAACCCTAACCCTAACCCTAACCCGAACCCTAACCCTAACCCTAAGTGTAACCCTAATCCTAACCCTAACCCTAACCCTAACCCTAAGTGTAACCCTAACCCTAACCATAACCCTAACCCTAAGTGTAACCCTAACCCTAACCCTAACCCTAACCCTAACCCTAAGTGTAACCCTAACCCTAACCCTAACCCTAACCCTAAGTGTAACCCTAACCCTAACCCTAAGTGTAACCCTAACCCTAACCCTAACCCTAACCCTAACCCTAAGTGTAACCCTAACCCTAACCCTAACCCTAAGTGTAACCCTAACCCTAACCCTAACCCTAACCCTAACCCTAACCCTAAGTGTAACCCTAACCCTAACCCTAACCCTAAGTGTAACCCTAACCCTAACCCTAACCCTAACCCTAACCCTAACCCTAAGTGTAACCCTAACCCTAACCCTAACCCTAAGTGTAACCCTAACCCTAACCCTAACCCTAACCCTAAGTATAACCCTAACCCTAACCCTAACCCTAACCCTAACCCTAAGTGTAACCCTAACCCTAATCCTAACCCTAACCCTAACCCTAAGTGTATCCCTAACCCTAACCCTAACCCTAACCCTAACCCTAAGTGTAACCCTAACCCTAACCCTAACCCTAACCCTAACCCTAACCCTATGTGTAACCCTAACCCTAACCCTAACCCTAACCCTAACCCTAAGTGTAACCCTAACCCTAACCCTAACCCTAACCCTAACCCTAAGTGTAACCCTAACCCTAACCCTAACCCTAAGTGTACCCCTAAACCTAACCCTAATCCTAACCCTAACCCTAACCCTAACCCTAACCCTAACCCTAACCCTAAGTGTAACCCTAACCCTAACCCTAACCATAACCCTAACCGTAACCCTAACCCTAACCCTAAGTGTAACCCTAACCCTAACCCTAACACTAACCCTAAGTGTAACCCTAACCCTAACCCTAACCCTAACCCTAAGTGTAACCCTAACCCTAACCCTAACCCTAACCATAACCCTAACCATAACCCTAAGTCTAACCCTAACCCTAACCCTAACCCTAACCCTAACCCTAAGTGTAACCCTAACCCTAACCCTAACCCTAACCCTAACCCTACGTGTAACCCTAACCCTAACCCTAACCCTAACCCTAACCCTAACCCTAACCCTAAGTGTAACCCTAACCCTAACCCTAACCCTAAGTGTAACCCTAACCCTAACCCTAACCCTAACCCTAACCCTAACCCTAACCCTAAGTGTAACCCTAACCCTAACCCTAACCCTAACCCTAACCCTAACCCTAAGTGTAACCCTAACCCTAACCCTAACCCTAACCCTAACCCTAACCCTAAGTGTAACCCTAACCCTAACCCTAACCCTAACCCTAACCCTAAGTGTAACCCTAACCCTAACCCTAACCCTAACCCTAACCCTAACCCTAAGTGTAACCCTAACCCTAACCCTAACCCTAACCCTAAGTGTAACCCTAACCCTAACCCTAACCCTAAGTGTAACCCTAACCCTAACCCTAACCCTAACCCTAACCCTAACCCTAAGTGTAACCCTAACCCTAACCCTAACCCTAACCCTAAGTGTAACCCTAACCCTAACCCTAACCCTAACCCTAAGTGTAACCCTAACCCTAACCCTAACCCTAACCCTAACCCTAACCATAACCCTAAGTCTAACCCTAACCCTAACCCTAACCCTAACCCTAACCCTAAGTGTAACCCTAACCCTAACCCTAACCCTAACCCTAACCCTACGTGTAACCCTAACCCTAACCCTAACCCTAACCCTAACCCTAACCCTAACCATAAGTGTAACCCTAACCCTAACCCTAACCCTAAGTGTAACCCTAACCCTAACCCTAACCCTAACCCTAACCCTAACCCTAAGTGTAACCCTAACCCTAACCCTAACCCTAACCCTAACCCTAACCCTAACCCTAAGTGTAACCCTAACCCTAACCCTAACCCTAACCCTAACCCTAACCCTAAGTGTAACCCTAACCCTAACCCTAACCCTAACCCTAACCCTAAGTGTAACCCTAACCCTAACCCTAACCCTAACCCTAACCCTAAGTGTAACCCTAACCCTAACCCTAACCCTAACCCTAACCCTAAGTGTAACCCTAACCCTAACCCTAACCCTAACCCTAACCCTAAGTGTAACCCTAACCCTAACCCTAACCCTAACCCTAAGTGTAACCCTAACCCTAACCCTAACCCTAACCCTAACCCTAACCCTAACCCTAAGTGTAACCCTAACCCTAACCCTAACCCTAACCCTAACCCTAAGTGTAATCCTAACCCTAACCCTAACCCTAACCCTAACCCTAACCCTAAGTGTAATCCTAGCCCTAACCCTAACCCTAACCCTAACCCTAACCCTAACCCTAACCCTAACCCTAAGTGTAACCCTAACCCTAACCCTAACCCTAACCCTAACCCTAAGTGTAACCCTAACCCTAACCCTAACCCTAAGTGTAACCCTAACCCTAACCCTAACCCTAACCCTAACCCTAACCCTAAGTGTAACCCTAACCCTAATCCTAACCCTAA
This sequence comes from Chelydra serpentina, assembly GCA_037349315.1. Taxonomy (NCBI): domain Eukaryota; kingdom Metazoa; phylum Chordata; order Testudines; family Chelydridae; genus Chelydra; species Chelydra serpentina. The sequence goes on along the minus strand of JBAIAC010000091.1, from coordinate 100,459 downwards.
CCCTAACCCTAAGTGTATCCCTAACCCTAACCCTAACCCTAACCCTAACCCTAAGTGTAACCCTAACCCTAACCCTAACCCTAACCGTAACCCTAACCCTATGTGTAACCCTAACCCTAACCCTAACCCTAACCCTAACCCTAACCCTAACCCTAACCCTAACCCTAAGTGTAACCCTAACCCTAACCCTAACCCTAAGTGTAACCCTAACCCTAACCCTAACCCTAACCCTAACCCTAACCCTAAGTATAACCCTAACCCTAACCCTAACCCTAACCCTAACCCTAACCCTAAGTGTAACCCTAACCATAACCCTAACCCTAACCCTAAGTGTAACCCTAACCCTAACCCTAACCCTAACCCTAAGTGTAACCCTAACCCTAACCCTAACCCTAACCCTAACCCTAACCCTAACCCTAACCCTAACCCTAACCCTAACCCTAACCCTAATCCTAACCCTAAGTGTAACCCTAACCCTAACCCTAACCCTAAGTGTAACCCTAACCCTAACCCTAACCCTAACCCTAACCCTAACCCTAACCCTAAGTGTAACCCTAACCCTAACCCTAACCCTAACCCTAAGTGTAAGCCTAACCCTAACCCTAACCCTAACCCTAACCCTAAGTGTAACCCTAACCCTAACCCTAACCCTAACCCTAACCCTAAGTGTAACCCTAACCCTAACCCTAACCCTAACCCTAAGTGTAACCCTAACCCTAACCCTAACCCTAACCCTAACCCTAACCCTAACCCTAAGTGTAACCCTAACCCTAACCCTAACCCTAACCCTAACGCTAACCCTAACCCTAAGTGTAACCCTAACCCTAACCCTAACCGTAAGTGTAACCCTAACCCTAACCCTAACCCCAACCCTAAGTGTAACCCTAACCCTAACCCTAACCCTAACCCTAACCCTAACCCTAACCCTAAGTGTAACCCTAACCCTAACCCTAACCCTAACCCTAACCCCAAGTGTAACCCTAACCCTAACCCTAACCCTAACCCTAACCCTAAGTGTAACCCTAACCCTAACCCTAACCCTAACCCTAAGTGTAACCCTAACCCTAACCCTACCCTAACCCTAAGTCTAACCCTAACCCTAACCCTAACCTTAACCCTAACCCTAAGTGTAACCCTAACCTTAACCCTAACCCTAACCCTAAGTGTAACCCTAACCCTAACCCTAAGTGTAACCCTAACCCTAACCCTAACGCTACGTGTAACCCTAACCCTAACCCTAACCCTAACCCTAACCCTAACCCTAAGTGTAACCCTAACCTTAACCCTAACCCTAACCCTAAGTGTAACCCTAACCCTAACCCTAACCCTAACCCTAACCCTAACCCTAACCCTAAGTGTAACCCTAACCCTAACCCTAACCCTAACCCTAACCCTAACCCTAAGTGTAACCCTAACCCTAACCCTAAGTGTAACCCCAACCCTAACCCTAACCGTAACCCTAATCCTAACCCTAACCCTAAGTGTAACCCTAACCCTAACCCTAACCCTAACCCTAAGTGTAACCCTAACCCTAACCCTAACCCTAACCCTAACCCTAACCCTAAGTGTAACCCTAACCCTAAGCCTAACCCTAACCCTAACCCTAAGTGTAACCCTAACCCTAACCCTAACCCTAACCATAACCATAAGTGTAACCCTAACCCTAACCCTAACCCTAACCCTAAGTGTAACCCTAACCCTAACCCTACCCTAACCCTAAGTCTAACCCTAACCCTAACCCTAACCTTAACCCTAACCCTAAGTGTAACCCTAACCCTAACCCTAACCCTACGTGTAACCCTAACCCTAACCCTAACCCTAACCCTAACCCTAACCCTAACCCTAAGTGTAACCCTAACCTTAACCCTAACCCTAACCCTAAGTGTAACCCTAACCCTAACCCTAACCCTAACCCTAACCCTAAGTGTAACCCTAACCCTAACCCTAACCCTAACCCTAACCCTAACCCTAAGTGTAACCCTAACCCTAACCCTAAGTGTAACCCCAACCCTAACCCTAACCGTAACCCTAATCCTAACCCTAACCCTAAGTGTAACCCTAACCCTAACCCTAACCCTAACCCTAAGTGTAACCCTAACCCTAACCCTAACCCTAACCCTAACCCTAACCCTAAGTGTAACCCTAACCCTAAGCCTAACCCTAACCCTAACCCTAAGTGTAACCCTAACCCTAACCCTAACCCTAACCATAAGTGTAACCCTAACCCTAAACCTAACCCTAACCCTAAGTGTAACCCTAACCCTAACCCTAACCCTAACCCTAAGTGTAACCCTAACCCTAACCCTAACCCTAAGTGTAACCCTAACCCTAACCCTAACCCTAACCCTAAGTGTAACCCTAACCCTAACCCTAACCCTAACCCTAAGTGTAACCCTAACCCTAACCCTAACCGTAACCCTAACCCTAACCCTAAGTGTAACCCTAAGCCTAACCCTAACCCTAACCCTAAGTATAACCCTAACCCTAACCCTAACCCTAACCCTAACCCTAAGTGTAACCCTAACCCTAACCCTAACCCTAACCCTAACCCTAACCCTAACCCTAAGTGTAACCCTAACCCTAACCCTAACCCTAACCCTAAGTGTAACCCTAACCCTAACCCTAAGTGTAACCCTAACCCTAACCCTAACCCTAACCCTAAGTGTAACCCTAACCCTAACCCTAACCCTAACCCTAACCCCAAGTGTAACCCTAACCCTAACCCTAACCCTAACCCTAAGTGTAACCCTAACCCTAACCCTAACCCTAACCCTAAGTGTAACCCTAACCCTAACCCTAACCCTAAGTCTAACCCTAACCCTAACCCTAACCTTAACCCTAACCCTAAGTGTAACCCTAACCCTAACCCTAACCCTACGTGTAACCCTAACCCTAACCCTAACCCTAACCCTAACCCTAACCCTAAGTGTAACCCTAACCTTAACCCTAACCCTAACCCTAAGTGTAACCCTAACCCTAACCCTAACCCTAACCCTAACCCTAAGTGTAACCCTAACCCTAACCCAAACCCTAACCCTAACCCTAAGTGTAACCCTAACCCTAACCCTAAGTGTAACCCCAACCCTAACCCTAACCCTAACCGTAACCCTAATCCTAACCCTAACCCTAAGTGTAACCCTAACCCTAACCCTAACCCTAACCCTAAGTGTAACCCTAACCCTAACCCTAACCCTAACCCTAAGTGTAACCCTAACCCTAACCCTAAGTGTAACCCTAACCCTAAGCCTAACCCTAACCCTAACCCTAAGTGTAACCCTAACCCTAACCCTAACCCTAACCCTAAGTGTAACCCTAACCCTAACCCTAACCCTAACCCTAACCCTAAGTGTAACCCTAAACCTAAGTGTAACCCTAACCCTAACCCTAACCCTAAGTGTAACCCTAACCCTAACCCTAACCCTAACCCTAACCCTAACCCTAACCCTAACCCTAAGTGTAACCCTAACCCTAACCCTAACCCTAACCCTAACCCTAACCCTAACCCTAACCCTAACCCTAACACTAAGTGTAACCCTAACCCTAACCCTAACCCTAACCCTAAGTGTAACCCTAACCCTAACCCTAACTCTAACCCTAACCCTAACCCTAAGTGTAACCCTAAGCCTAACCCTAACCCTAACCCTAAGTATAACCCTAACCCTAACCCTAACCCTAACCCTAACCCTAAGTGTAACCCTAACCCTAACCCTAACCCTAACCCTAACCCTAACCCTAACCCTAACCCTAAGTGTAACCCTAACCCTAACCCTAACCCTAACCCTAACCCTAAGTGTAACCCTAACCCTAACCCTAACCCTAACCCTAACCCTAACCCTAACCCTAACCCTAAGTGTAACCCTAACCCTAACCCTCACCCTAAGTGTAACCCTAACCGTAACCCTAACCCTAACCCTAACCCTAACACTAACCCTAACCCTAACACTAACCCTAACCCTAACCCTAAGTGTAACCCTAACCCTAACCCTAACCCTAACCCTAACCCTAACCCTAACCCTAACCCTAACCCAAAGTGTAACCCTAACCCTAACCCTAACCCTTACCCTAACCCTAACCCTAACCCTATCCCTAACCCTAAGTGTAACCCTAACCCTAACCCTAACCCTAACCCTAACCCTAACCCAAACCCTAAGTGTAACCCTAACCCTAACCCAAACCCTAACCCTAAGTATAACCCTAACCCTAACCCTAACCCTAACCCTAACCCTAAGTGTAACCCTAACCCTAACCCTAACCCTAACCCTAACCCTAACCCTAACCCTAACCCTAACCCTAACCCTAACCCTAACCCTAACCCTACGTGTAACCCTAACCCTAACCCTAACCCTAACCCTAACCCTAACCCTAACCCTAAGTGTAACCCTAACCTTAACCCTAACCCTAACCCTAAGTGTAACCCTAACCCTAACCCTAACCCTAACCCTAAGTGTAACCCTAACCCTAACCCTAACCCTAACCCTAACCCTAACCCTAACCCTAAGTGTAACCCTAACCCTAACCCTAACCCTAACCCTAACCCTAACCCTAAGTGTAACCCTAACCCTAACCCTAAGTGTAACCCCAACCCTAACCCTAACCCTAACCGTAACCCTAATCCTAACCCTAACCCTAAGTGTAACCCTAACCCTAACCCTAACCCTAACCCTAAGTGTAACCCTAACCCTAACCCTAACCCTAACCCTAAGTGTAACCCTAACCCTAAGCCTAACCCTAACCCTAACCCTAAGTGTAACCCTAACCCTAACCCTAACCCTAACCATAAGTGTAACCCTAACCCTAACCCTAACCCTAACCCTAAGTGTAACCCTAACCCTAACCCTAACCCTAACCCTAACCCTAAGTGTAACCCTAACCCTAACCCTAACCCTAACCCTAACCCTAAGTGTAACCCTAACCCTAACCCTAACCCTACCTAAGTGTAACCCTAACCCTAACCCTAACCCTAACCCTAACCCTAACCCTAACCCTAAGTGTAACCCTAACCCTAACCCTAACCCTAACCCTAAGTGTAACCCTAACCCTAACCCTAACCCTAACCCTAACCCTAACCCTAAATGTAACCCTAAGCCTAACCCTAACCCTAACCCTAAGTATAACCCTAACCCTAACCCTAACCCTAACCCTAACCCTAAGTGTAACCCTAACCCTAACCCTAACCGTAACCCTAACCCTAACCCTAAGCCTAAGTGTAACCCTAACCCTAACCCTAACCCTAACCCTAACCCTAACCCTAACCCTAAGTATAACCCTAACCCTAACCCTAACCCTAACCCTAACCCTAAGTGTAACCCTAACCCTAACCCTAACCCTAACCCTAACCCTAACCCTAAGTGTAACTTTAACTCTAACCCTAACCCTAACCCTAACCCTAACCCTAACCCTAAGTGTAACCCTAACCCTAACCCTAACCCTAAGTGTAACCCTAACCCTAACCCTAACCCTAAGTGTAACCCTAACCCTAACCCTAACCCTAACCCTAACCCTAACCCTAACCCCAAGTGTAACCCTAACCCTAACCCTAACCCTAACCCTAAGTGTAACCCTAACCCTAACCCGAACCCTAACCCTAAGTGTAACCCTAACCCTAACCCTAACCCTAACCCTAACCCTAAGTCTAACCCTAACCCTAACCCTAACCTTAACCCTAACCCTAAGTGTAACCCTAACCCTAACCCTAACCCTACGTGTAACCCTAACCCTAACCCTAACCCTAACCCTAACCCTAACCCTAAGTGTAACCCTAACCTTAACCCTAACCCTAACCCTAAGTGTAACCCTAACCCTAACCCTAACCCTAACCCTAAGTGTAACCCTAACCCTAACCCTAACCCTAACCCTAAGTGTAACCCTAACCCTAACCCTAACCCTAACCCTAAGTGTAACCCTAACCCTAACCCTAAGTATAACCCTAACCCTAACCCTAACCCTAACCCTAACCCTAAGTGTAACCCTAACCCTAACCCTAACCCTAACCCTAAGTGTAACCCTAACCCTAACCCTAACCCTAACCCTAACCCTAACCCTAACCCTAAGTATAACCCTAACCCTAACCCTAACCCTAACCCTAACCCTACGTGTAACCCTAACCCTAACCCTAACCCTAACCCTAACCCTAACCCTAACCCTAAGTGTAACCCTAACCTTAACCCTAACCCTAACCCTAAGTGTAACCCTAACCCTAACCCTAACCCTAACCCTAAGTGTAACCCTAACCCTAACCCTAACCCTAACCCTAACCCTAACCCTAACCCTAAGTGTAACCCTAACCCTAACCCTAACCCTAACCCTAACCCTAACCCTAAGTGTAACCCTAACCCTAACCCTAAGTGTAACCCCAACCCTAACCCTAACCGTAACCCTAATCCTAACCCTAACCCTAAGTGTAACCCTAACCCTAACCCTAACCCTAACCCTAAGTGTAACCCTAACCCTAACCCTAACCCTAACCCTAAGTGTAACCCTAACCCTAAGCCTAACCCTAACCCTAACCCTAAGTGTAACCCTAACCCTAACCCTAACCCTAACCATAAGTGTAACCCTAACCCTAACCCTAACCCTAAGTGTAACCCTAACCCTAACCCTAACCCTAACCCTAACCCTAAGTGTAACCCTAACCCTAACCCTAACCCTAACCCTAACCCTAACCCTAACCCTAACCCTAAGTGTAACCCTAACCCTAACCCTAACCCTAACCCTAACCCTAACCCTAAGTGTAACCCTAACCCTAACCCTAACCCTAACCCTAAGTGTAACCCTAACCCTAACCCTAACCCTAACCCTAACCCTAAATGTAACCCTAAGCCTAACCCTAACCCTAACCCTAAGTATAACCCTAACCCTAACCCTAACCCTAACCCTAACCCTAAGTGTAACCCTAACCCTAACCCTAACCCTAACCCTAACCCTAACCCTAAGCCTAAGTGTAACCCTAACCCTAACCCTAACCCTAACCCTAACCCTAACCCTAACCCTAACCCTAAGTATAACCCTAACCCTAACCCTAACCCTAACCCTAACCCTAAGTGTAACCCTAACCCTAACCCTAACCCTAACCCTAACCCTAACCCTAACCCTAAGTGTAACCCTAACTCTAACCCTAACCCTAACCCTAACCCTAACCCTAACCTTAAGTGTAACCCTAACCCTAACCCTAACCCTAAGTGTAACCCTAACCCTAACCCTAACCCTAACCCTAAGTGTAACCCTAACCCTAACCCTAACCCTAACCATAAGTGTAACCCTAACCCTAACCCTAACCCTAACCCTAAGTGTAACCCTAACCCTAACCCTAACCCTAACCCTAAGTGTAACCCTAACCCTAACCCTAACCCTAACCCTAACCCTAAGTGTAACCCTAACCCTAACCCTAACCCTACCTAAGTGTAACCCTAACCCTAACCCTAACCCTAACCCTAACCCTAACCCTAACCCTAAGTGTAACCCTAACCCTAACCCTAACCCTAACCCTAAGTGTAACCCTAACCCTAACCCTAACCCTAACCCTAACCCTAACCCTAAATGTAACCCTAAGCCTAACCCTAACCCTAACCCTAAGTATAACCCTAACCCTAACCCTAACCCTAACCCTAACCCTAAGTGTAACCCTAACCCTAACCCTAACCGTAACCCTAACCCTAACCCTAAGCCTAAGTGTAACCCTAACCCTAACCCTAACCCTAACCCTAACCCTAACCCTAACCCTAAGTATAACCCTAACCCTAACCCTAACCCTAACCCTAACCCTAAGTGTAACCCTAACCCTAACCCTAACCCTAACCCTAACCCTAACCCTAACCCTAACCCTAAGTGTAACTTTAACTCTAACCCTAACCCTAACCCTAACCCTAACCCTAACCCTAAGTGTAACCCTAACCCTAACCCTAACCCTAAGTGTAACCCTAACCCTAACCCTAACCCTAACCCTAAGTGTAACCCTAACCCTAACCCTAACCCTAACCCTAACCCTAACCCCAAGTGTAACCCTAACCCTAACCCTAACCCTAACCCTAAGTGTAACCCTAACCCTAACCCGAACCCTAACCCTAAGTGTAACCCTAACCCTAACCCTAACCCTAACCCTAACCCTAAGTCTAACCCTAACCCTAACCCTAACCTTAACCCTAACCCTAAGTGTAACCCTAACCCTAACCCTAACCCTACGTGTAACCCTAACCCTAACCCTAACCCTAACCCTAACCCTAACCCTAAGTGTAACCCTAACCTTAACCCTAACCCTAACCCTAAGTGTAACCCTAACCCTAACCCTAACCCTAACCCTAAGTGTAACCCTAACCCTAACCCTAACCCTAACCCTAAGTGTAACCCTAACCCTAACCCTAACCCTAACCCTAAGTGTAACCCTAACCCTAACCCTAAGTATAACCCTAACCCTAACCCTAACCCTAACCCTAACCCTAAGTGTAACCCTAACCCTAACCCTAACCCTAACCCTAAGTGTAACCCTAACCCTAACCCTAACCCTAACCCTAACCCTAACCCTAACCCTAAGTATAACCCTAACCCTAACCCTAACCCTAACCCTAACCCTACGTGTAACCCTAACCCTAACCCTAACCCTAACCCTAACCCTAACCCTAACCCTAAGTGTAACCCTAACCTTAACCCTAACCCTAACCCTAAGTGTAACCCTAACCCTAACCCTAACCCTAACCCTAAGTGTAACCCTAACCCTAACCCTAACCCTAACCCTAACCCTAACCCTAACCCTAAGTGTAACCCTAACCCTAACCCTAACCCTAACCCTAACCCTAACCCTAAGTGTAACCCTAACCCTAACCCTAAGTGTAACCCCAACCCTAACCCTAACCGTAACCCTAATCCTAACCCTAACCCTAAGTGTAACCCTAACCCTAACCCTAACCCTAACCCTAAGTGTAACCCTAACCCTAACCCTAACCCTAACCCTAAGTGTAACCCTAACCCTAAGCCTAACCCTAACCCTAACCCTAAGTGTAACCCTAACCCTAACCCTAACCCTAACCATAAGTGTAACCCTAACCCTAACCCTAACCCTAAGTGTAACCCTAACCCTAACCCTAACCCTAACCCTAACCCTAAGTGTAACCCTAACCCTAACCCTAACCCTAACCCTAACCCTAACCCTAACCCTAACCCTAAGTGTAACCCTAACCCTAACCCTAACCCTAACCCTAACCCTAACCCTAAGTGTAACCCTAACCCTAACCCTAACCCTAACCCTAAGTGTAACCCTAACCCTAACCCTAACCCTAACCCTAACCCTAAATGTAACCCTAAGCCTAACCCTAACCCTAACCCTAAGTATAACCCTAACCCTAACCCTAACCCTAACCCTAACCCTAAGTGTAACCCTAACCCTAACCCTAACCCTAACCCTAACCCTAACCCTAAGCCTAAGTGTAACCCTAACCCTAACCCTAACCCTAACCCTAACCCTAACCCTAACCCTAACCCTAAGTATAACCCTAACCCTAACCCTAACCCTAACCCTAACCCTAAGTGTAACCCTAACCCTAACCCTAACCCTAACCCTAACCCTAACCCTAACCCTAAGTGTAACCCTAACTCTAACCCTAACCCTAACCCTAACCCTAACCCTAACCTTAAGTGTAACCCTAACCCTAACCCTAACCCTAAGTGTAACCCTAACCCTAACCCTAACCCTAACCCTAAGTGTAACCCTAACCCTAACCCTAACCCTAACCCTAACCCTAACCCCAAGTGTAACCCTAACCCTAACCCTAACCCTAACCCTAAGTGTAACCCTAACCCTAACCCGAACCCTAACCCTAAGTGTAACCCTAACCCTAACCCTAACCCTAACCCTAACCCTAAGTCTAACCCTAACCCTAACCCTAACCTTAACCCTAACCCTAAGTGTAACCCTAACCCTAACCCTAACCCTACGTGTAACCCTAACCCTAACCCTAACCCTAACCCTAACCCTAACCCTAAGTGTAACCCTAACCTTAACCCTAACCCTAACCCTAAGTGTAACCCTAACCCTAACCCTAACCCTAACCCTAAGTGTAACCCTAACCCTAACCCTAACCCTAACCCTAAGTGTAACCCTAACCCTAACCCTAACCCTAACCCTAACCCTAAGTGTAACCCTAACCCTAACCCTAAGTGTAACCCCAACCCTAACCCTAACCCTAACCGTAACCCTAATCCTAACCCTAACCCTAAGTGTAACCCTAACCCTAACCCTAACCCTAAGTGTAACCCTAACCCTAACCCTAACCCTAACCCTAACCCTAACCCTAACCCTAACCCTAAGTGTAACCCTAACCCTAAGCCTAACCCTAACCCTAAGTGTAACCCTAACCCTAACCCTAACCCTAACCATAAGTGTAACCCTAACCCTAACCCTAACCCTAACCCTAACCCTAAGTGTAACCCTAACCCTAAGTGTAACCCTAAGTGTAACCCTAACCCTAACCCTAACCCTAACCCTAACCCTAAGTGTAACCCTAACCCTAACCCTAACCCTAACCCTAAGTGTAACCCTAACCCTAACCCTAACCCTAACCCTAACCCTAACCCTAACCCTAAGTGTAACCCTAACCCTAACCCTAACCCTAACCCTAAGTGTAACCCTAACCCTAACCCTAACCCTAACCCTAACCCTAACCCTAACCCTAAGTGTAACCCTAAGCCTAACCCTAACCCTAACCCTAAGTATAACCCTAACCCTAACCCTAACCCTAACCCTAACCCTAAGTGTAACCCTAACCCTAACCCTAACCCTAACCCTAACCCTAACCCTAAGTGTAACCCTAACCCTAACCCTAACCCTAACCCTAACCCTAACCCTAACCCTAACCCTAAGTGTAACCCTAACCCTAACCCTAACCCTAAGTGTAACCCTAACCCTAACCCTAACCCTAACCCTAACCCTAACCCTAAGTGTAACCCTAACCCTAACCCTAACCCTAACCCTAACCCTAACCCTAACACTAACCCTAACCCTAAGTGTAACCCTAACCCTAACCCTAACCCTAAGTGTAACCCTAACCCTAACCCTAATCCTAACCCTAACCCTAACCCTAACCCCAACCCTAAGTGTAACCCTAACCCTAACCCTAACCCTAACCCTAACCCTAAGTGTAACCCTAACCCTAACCCTAACCCTAACCCTAACCCTAACCCTAACCCCAAGTGTAACCCTAACCCTAACCCTAACCCTAACCCTAAGTGTAACCCTAACCCTAACCCTAACCCTAACCCTAACACTAAGTCTAACCCTAACCCTAACCCTAACCTTAACCCTAACCCTAAGTGTAACCCTAACCCTAACCCTAACCCTACGTGTAACCCTAACCCTAACCCTAACCCTAATCCTAACCCTAACCCTAACCCTAAGTGTAACCCTAACCTTAACCCTAACCCTAACCCTAAGTGTAACCCTAACCCTAACCCTAACCCTAACCCTAAGTGTAACCCTAACCCTAACCCTAACCCTAACCCTAAACCTAACCCTAAGTGTAACCCTAACCCTAACCCTAACCCTAACCCTAACCCTAAGTGTAACCCTAACCCTAACCCTAAGTGTAACCCCAACCCTAACCCTAACCCTAACTGTAACCCTAATCCTAACCCTAACCCTAAGTGTAACCCTAACCCTAACCCTAACCCTAAGTGTAACCCTAACCCTAACCCTAACCCTAACCCTAACCCTAAGTGTAACCCTAACCCTAAGCCTAACCCTAACCCTAACCCTAAGTGTAACCCTAACCCTAACCCTAACCCTAACCCTAACCCTAACCCTAACCCTAACCCTAACCCTAAGTGTAACCCTAACCCTAACCCTAAACCTAACCCTAACCCTAAGTGTAACCCTAACCCTAACCCTAACCCTAACCCTAACCCTAACCCTAAGTGTAACCCTAACCCTAACCCTAACCCTAACCCTAACCCTAACCCTAACCCTAACCATAAGTGTAACCCTAACCCTAACCCTAACCCTAACCCTAACCCTAACCCTAACCCTAACCCTAACCCTAACCCTAAGTGTAACCCTAACCCTAACCCTAACCCTAAGTGTAACCCTAACCCTAACCCTAACCCTAACCCTAACCCTAACCCTAAGTGTAACCCTAAGCCTAACCCTAACCCTAACCCTAAGTATAACCCTAACCCTAACCCTAACCCTAACCCTAAGTGTAACCCTAACCCTAACCCTAACCCTAATCCTAACCCTAACCCTAAGTGTAACCCTAACCCTAACCCTAACCCTAACCCTAACCCTAACCCTAAGTGTAACCCTAACCCTAACCCTAACCCTAACCCTAACCCTAAGTGTAACCCTAACCCTAACCCTAACCCTAACCCTAAGTGTCACCCTAACCCTAACCCTAACCCTAACCCTAACCCTAAGTGTAACCCTAAGTGTAACCCTAACCCTAACCCTAACCCTAACCCTAAGTGTAACCCTAACCCTAAGTGTAACCCTAACCCTAACCCTAACCCTAAGTGTAACCCTAACCCTAACCCTAACCCTAACCCTAACCCTAACCCTAACCCTAACCCTAAGTGTAACCCTAACCCTAACCCTAACCCTAACCCTAAGTGTAACCCTAACCCTAACCCTAACCCTAACCCTAACCCTAACCCTAAGTGTAACCCTAACCCTAACCCTAACCCTAACCCTAAGTGTAACCCTAACCCTAACCCTAACCGTAACCCTAACCCTAACCCTAAGTGTAACCCTAAGCCTAACCCTAACCCTAACCCTAAGTATAACCCTAACCCTAACCCTAACCCTAACCCTAACCCTAAGTGTAACCCTAACCCTAACCCTAACCCTAACCCTAACCCTAACCCTAACCCTAAGTGTAACCCTAACTCTAACCCTAACCCTAACCCTAACCCTAACCCTAACCCTAACCCTAAGTGTAACCCTAACCCTAACCCTAAGTGTAACCCTAACCCTAACCCTAACCCTAACCCTAACCCTAACCCCAAGTGTAACCCTAACCCTAACCCTAACCCTAACCCTAAGTGTAACCCTAACCCTAACCCTAACCCTAACCCTAAGTGTAACCCTAACCCTAACCCTAACCCTAACCCTAACCCTAAGTCTAACCCTAACCCTAACCCTAACCCTAACCTTAACCCTAACCCTAAGTGTAACCCTAACCCTAACCCTAACCCTACGTGTAACCCTAACCCTAACCCTAACCCTAACCCTAACACTAAGTCTAACCCTAACCCTAACCCTAACCTTAACCCTAACCCTAAGTGTAACCCTAACCCTAACCCTAACCCTACGTGTAACCCTAACCCTAACCCTAACCCTAATCCTAACCCTAACCCTAACCCTAAGTGTAACCCTAACCTTAACCCTAACCCTAACCCTAAGTGTAACCCTAACCCTAACCCTAACCCTAACCCTAAGTGTAACCCTAACCCTAACCCTAACCCTAACCCTAACCCTAACCCTAAGTGTAACCCTAACCCTAACCCTAACCCTAACCCTAACCCTAACCCTAACCCTAAGTGTAACCCTAACCCTAACCCTAAGTGTAACCCCAACCCTAACCCTAACCCTAACTGTAACCCTAATCCTAACCCTAACCCTAAGTGTAACCCTAACCCTAACCCTAACCCTAAGTGTAACCCTAACCCTAACCCTAACCCTAACCCTAACCCTAAGTGTAACCCTAACCCTAAGCCTAACCCTAACCCTAACCCTAAGTGTAACCCTAACCCTAACCCTAACCCTAACCCTAAGTGTAACCCTAACCCTAACCCTAACCCTAACCCTAACCCTAAGTGTAACCCTAACCCTAACCCTAACCCTAACCCTAAGTGTAACCCTAACCCTAACCCTAACCCTAACCCTAACCCTAACCCTAACCCTAACCCTAAGTGTAACCCTAACCCTAACCCTAACCCTAACCCTAACCCTAAGTATAACCCTAACCCTAACCCTAACCCTAAGTGTAACCCTAACCCTAACCCTAACCCTAACCCTAAGTGTAACCCTAACCCTAACCCTAACCCTAAGTGTAACCCTAACCCTAACCCTAACCGTAACCCTAACCCTAACCCTAAGTGTAACCCTAAGCCTAACCCTAACCCTAACCCTAAGTATAACCCTAACCCTAACCCTAACCCTAACCCTAACCCTAAGTGTAACCCTAACCCTAACCCAAACCCTAACCCTAACCCTAACCCTAACCCTAAGTGTAACCCTAACTCTAACCCTAACCCTAACCCTAACCCTAACCCTAACCCTAACCCTAAGTGTAACCCTAACCCTAACCCTAAGTGTAACCCTAACCCTAACCCTAACCCTAAGTGTAACCCTAACCCTAACCCTAACCCTAACCCTAACCCCAAGTGTAACCCTAACCCTAACCCTAACCCTAACCCTAAGTGTAACCCTAACCCTAACCCTAACCCTAACCCTAAGTGTAACCCTAACCCTAACCCTAACCCTAACCCTAACCCTAAGTCTAACCCTAACCCTAACCCTAACCCTAACCTTAACCCTAACCCTAAGTGTAACCCTAACCCTAACCCTAACCCTACGTGTAACCCTATCCCTAACCCCAACCCTAAGTGTAACCCTAACCCTAACCCTAACCCTAACCCTAACACTAAGTCTAACCCTAACCCTAACCCTAACCTTATCCCTAACCCTAAGTGTAACCCTAACCCTAACCCTAACCCTACGTGTAACCCTAACCCTAACCCTAACCCTAATCCTAACCCTAACCCTAACCCTAAGTGTAACCCTAACCTTAACCCTAACCCTAACCCTAAGTGTAACCCTAACCCTAACCCTAACCCTAACCCTAAGTGTAACCCTAACCCTAACCCTAACCCTAACCCTAAGTGTAACCCTAACCCTAACCCTAACCCTAACCCTAACCCTAACCCTAAGTGTAACCCTAACCCTAACCCTAAGTGTAACCCTAACCCTAACCCTAACCCTAAGTGTAACCCTAACCCTAACCCTAATCCTAACCCTAACCCTAACCCTAACCCCAACCCTAAGTGTAACCCTAACCCTAACCCTAACCCTAACCCTAACCCTAAGTGTAACCCTAACCCTAACCCTAACCCTAACCCTAACCCTAACCCTAACCCCAAGTGTAACCCTAACCCTAACCCTAACCCTAACCCTAAGTGTAACCCTAACCCTAACCCTAACCCTAACCCTAACACTAAGTCTAACCCTAACCCTAACCCTAACCTTAACCCTAACCCTAAGTGTAACCCTAACCCTAACCCTAACCCTACGTGTAACCCTAACCCTAACCCTAACCCTAATCCTAACCCTAACCCTAACCCTAAGTGTAACCCTAACCTTAACCCTAACCCTAACCCTAAGTGTAACCCTAACCCTAACCCTAACCCTAACCCTAAGTGTAACCCTAACCCTAACCCTAACCCTAACCCTAAACCTAACCCTAAGTGTAACCCTAACCCTAACCCTAACCCTAACCCTAACCCTAAGTGTAACCCTAACCCTAACCCTAAGTGTAACCCCAACCCTAACCCTAACCCTAACTGTAACCCTAATCCTAACCCTAACCCTAAGTGTAACCCTAACCCTAACCCTAACCCTAAGTGTAACCCTAACCCTAACCCTAACCCTAACCCTAACCCTAAGTGTAACCCTAACCCTAACCCTAACCCTAACCCTAACCCTAAGTGTAACCCTAACCCTAACCCTAAGTGTAACCCCAACCCTAACCCTAACCCTAAGTGTAACCCTAACCCTAACCCTAAACCTAACCCTAACCCTAAGTGTAACCCTAACCCTAACCCTAACCCTAACCCTAACCCTAACCCTAAGTGTAACCCTAACCCTAACCCTAACCCTAACCCTAACCCTAACCCTAACCCTAACCATAAGTGTAACCCTAACCCTAACCCTAACCCTAACCCTAACCCTAACCCTAACCCTAACCCTAACCCTAACCCTAAGTGTAACCCTAACCCTAACCCTAACCCTAAGTGTAACCCTAACCCTAACCCTAACCCTAACCCTAACCCTAACCCTAAGTGTAACCCTAAGCCTAACCCTAACCCTAACCCTAAGTATAACCCTAACCCTAACCCTAACCCTAACCCTAAGTGTAACCCTAACCCTAACCCTAACCCTAATCCTAACCCTAACCCTAAGTGTAACCCTAACCCTAACCCTAACCCTAACGCTAACCCTAACCCTAAGTGTAACCCTAACCCTAACCCTAACCCTAACCCTAACCCTAAGTGTAACCCTAACCCTAACCCTAACCCTAACCCTAAGTGTCACCCTAACCCTAACCCTAACCCTAACCCTAACCCTAAGTGTAACCCTAAGTGTAACCCTAACCCTAACCCTAACCCTAACCCTAAGTGTAACCCTAACCCTAAGTGTAACCCTAACCCTAACCCTAACCCTAAGTGTAACCCTAACCCTAACCCTAACCCTAACCCTAACCCTAACCCTAACCCTAACCCTAAGTGTAACCCTAACCCTAACCCTAACCCTAACCCTAAGTGTAACCCTAACCCTAACCCTAACCCTAACCCTAACCCTAACCCTAAGTGTAACCCTAACCCTAACCCTAACCCTAACCCTAAGTGTAACCCTAACCCTAACCCTAACCGTAACCCTAACCCTAACCCTAAGTGTAACCCTAAGCCTAACCCTAACCCTAACCCTAAGTATAACCCTAACCCTAACCCTAACCCTAACCCTAACCCTAAGTGTAACCCTAACCCTAACCCTAACCCTAACCCTAACCCTAACCCTAACCCTAAGTGTAACCCTAACTCTAACCCTAACCCTAACCCTAACCCTAACCCTAACCCTAACCCTAAGTGTAACCCTAACCCTAACCCTAAGTGTAACCCTAACCCTAACCCTAACCCTAACCCTAAGTGTAACCCTAACCCTAACCCTAACCCTAACCCTAACCCCAAGTGTAACCCTAACCCTAACCCTAACCCTAACCCTAAGTGTAACCCTAACCCTAACCCTAACCCTAACCCTAAGTGTAACCCTAACCCTAACCCTAACCCTAACCCTAACCCTAAGTCTAACCCTAACCCTAACCCTAACCCTAACCTTAACCCTAACCCTAAGTGTAACCCTAACCCTAACCCTAACCCTACGTGTAACCCTAACCCTAACCCTAACCCTAACCCTAACACTAAGTCTAACCCTAACCCTAACCCTAACCTTAACCCTAACCCTAAGTGTAACCCTAACCCTAACCCTAACCCTACGTGTAACCCTAACCCTAACCCTAACCCTAATCCTAACCCTAACCCTAACCCTAAGTGTAACCCTAACCTTAACCCTAACCCTAACCCTAAGTGTAACCCTAACCCTAACCCTAACCCTAACCCTAAGTGTAACCCTAACCCTAACCCTAACCCTAACCCTAACCCTAACCCTAAGTGTAACCCTAACCCTAACCCTAACCCTAACCCTAACCCTAACCCTAACCCTAACCCTAAGTGTAACCCTAAACCTAACCCTAAGTGTAACCCCAACCCTAACCCTAACCCTAACTGTAACCCTAATCCTAACCCTAACCCTAAGTGTAACCCTAACCCTAACCCTAACCCTAAGTGTAACCCTAACCCTAACCCTAACCCTAACCCTAACCCTAAGTGTAACCCTAACCCTAAGCCTAACCCTAACCCTAACCCTAAGTGTAACCCTAACCCTAACCCTAACCCTAACCCTAAGTGTAACCCTAACCCTAACCCTAACCCTAACCCTAACCCTAAGTGTAACCCTAACCCTAACCCTAACCCTAACCCTAAGTGTAACCCTAACCCTAACCCTAACCCTAACCCTAACCCTAACCCTAACCCTAACCCTAAGTGTAACCCTAACCCTAACCCTAACCCTAACCCTAACCCTAAGTATAACCCTAACCCTAACCCTAACCCTAAGTGTAACCCTAACCCTAACCCTAACCCTAACCCTAAGTGTAACCCTAACCCTAACCCTAACCCTAAGTGTAACCCTAACCCTAACCCTAACCGTAACCCTAACCCTAACCCTAAGTGTAACCCTAAGCCTAACCCTAACCCTAACCCTAAGTATAACCCTAACCCTAACCCTAACCCTAACCCTAACCCTAAGTGTAACCCTAACCCTAACCCAAACCCTAACCCTAACCCTAACCCTAACCCTAAGTGTAACCCTAACTCTAACCCTAACCCTAACCCTAACCCTAACCCTAACCCTAACCCTAAGTGTAACCCTAACCCTAACCCTAACCCTAAGTGTAACCCTAACCCTAACCCTAACCCTAACCCTAACCCCAAGTGTAACCCTAACCCTAACCCTAACCCTAACCCTAAGTGTAACCCTAACCCTAACCCTAACCCTAACCCTAAGTGTAACCCTAACCCTAACCCTAACCCTAACCCTAACCCTAAGTCTAACCCTAACCCTAACCCTAACCCTAACCTTAACCCTAACCCTAAGTGTAACCCTAACCCTAACCCTAACCCTACGTGTAACCCTATCCCTAACCCCAACCCTAAGTGTAACCCTAACCCTAACCCTAACCCTAACCCTAACACTAAGTCTAACCCTAACCCTAACCCTAACCTTATCCCTAACCCTAAGTGTAACCCTAACCCTAACCCTAACCCTACGTGTAACCCTAACCCTAACCCTAACCCTAATCCTAACCCTAACCCTAACCCTAAGTGTAACCCTAACCTTAACCCTAACCCTAACCCTAAGTGTAACCCTAACCCTAACCCTAACCCTAACCCTAAGTGTAACCCTAACCCTAACCCTAACCCTAACCCTAAGTGTAACCCTAACCCTAACCCTAACCCTAACCCTAACCCTAACCCTAAGTGTAACCCTAACCCTAACCCTAAGTGTAACCCGAACCCTAACCCTAACCCTAACTGTAACCCTAATCCTAACCCTAACCCTAAGTGTAACCCTAACTCTAACCCTAACCCTAAGTGTAACCCTAACCCTAACCCTAACCCTAACCCTAACCCTAAGTGTAACCCTAACCCTAAGCCTAACCCTAACCCTAACCCTAAGTGTAACCCTAACCCTAACCCTAACCCTAACCATAAGTGTAACCCTAACCCTAACCCTAACCCTAACCCTAACCCTAAGTGTAACCCTAACCCTAACCCTAACCCTAACCCTAACCCTAAGTGTAACCCTAACCCTAACCCTAACCCTAACCCTAACCCTAATCCTAACCCTAAGTGTATCCCTAACCCTAACCCTAACCCTAACCCTAACCCTAACCCTAACCCTAACCCTAAGTGTAACCCTAACCCTAACCCTAAGTGTAACCCTAACCCTAACCCTAACCCTAACCCTAACTCTAAGTGTAACCCTAACCCTAACCCTAACCCTAAGTGTAACCCTAACCCTAACCCTAACCCTAACCCTAACCCTAACCCTAAGTGTAACCCTAAGCCTAACCCTAACCCTAACCCTAACCCTAACCCTAACCCTAACCCTAACCCTAACCCTAAGTGTAACCCTAACCCTAACCCTAACCCTAACCCTAATCCTAACCCTAACCCTAGGTGTAACCCTAACCCTAACCCTAACCCTAACCCTAACCCTAACCCTAAGTGTAACCCTAACCCTAACCCTAACCCTAACCCTAACCCTAAGTGTAACCCTAACCCTAACCCTAACCCTAACCCTAAGTGTCACCCTAACCCTAACCCTAACCCTAACCCTAACCCTAAGTGTAACCCTAACCCTAACCCTAACCCTAACCCTAACCCTAACCCTAAGTGTAACCCTAACCCTAAGTGTAACCCTAACCCTAACCCTAACCCTAAGTGTAACCCTAACCCTAACCCTAACCCTAACCCTAACCCTAAGTGTAACCCTAACCCTAACCCTAACCCTAACCCTAAGTGTATCCCTAACCCTAACCCTAACCCTAACCCTAACCCTAACCCTAAGTGTAACCCTAACCCTAACCCTAACCCTAACCCTAAGTGTAACCCTAACCCTAACCCTAACCGTAACCCTAACCCTAACCCTAAGTGTAACCCTAAGCCTAACCCTAACCCTAACCCTAAGTATAACCCTAACCCTAACCCTAACCCTAACCCTAACCCTAAGTGTAACCCTAACCCTAACCCTAACCCTAACCCTAACCCTAACCCTAAGTGTAACCCTAACTCTAACCCTAACCCTAACACTAACCCTAACCCTAACCCTAAGTGTAACCCTAACCCTAACCCTAAGTGTAACCCTAAGTGTAACCCTAACCCTAACCCTAACCCTAACCCTAACCCCAAGTGTAACCCTAACCCTAACCCTAACCCTAAGTGTAACCCTAACCCTAACCCTAACCCTAACCCTAAGTGTAACCCTAACCCTAACCCTAACCCTAGCCCTAACCCTAAGTCTAACCCTAACCCTAACCCTAACCTTAACCCTAACCCTAAGTGTAACCCTAACCCTAACCCTAACCCTACGTGTAACCCTAACCCTAACCCTAACCCTAACCCTAACCCTAACCCTAAGCCTAAGTGTAACCCTAACCTTAACCCTAACCCTAACCCTAAGTGTAACCCTAACCCTAACCCTAACCCTAACCCTAAGTGTAACCCTAACCCTAACCCTAACCCTAACCCTAACCCTAAGTGTAACCCTAACCCTAACCCTAACCCTAACCCTAACCCTAAGTGTAACCCTAACCCTAACCCTAAGTGTAACCCCAACCCTAACCCTAACCCTAACCGTAACCCTAATCCTAACCCTAACCCTAAGTGTAACCCTAACCCTAACCCTAACCCTAACCCTAACCCTAAGTGTAACCCTAACCCTAACCCTAACCCTAACCCTAAGTGTAACCCTAACCCTAACCCTAACCCTAACCCTAACCCTAAGTGTAACCCTAACCCTAAGCCTAACCCTAACCCTAACCCTAAGTGTAACCCTAACCCTAACCCTAACCCTAACCCTAAGTGTAACCCTAACCCTAACCCTAACCCTAAGTGTAACCCTAACCCTAAGTGTAACCCTAACCCTAACCCTAACCCTAAGTGTAACCCTAACCCTAACCCTAACCCTAACCCTAACCCTAACCCTAACCCTAACCCTAAGTGTAACCCTAACCCTAACCCTAACCATAACCCTAAGTGTAACCCTAACCCTAACCCTAACCCTAACCCTAACACTAAGTGTAACCCTAACCCTAACCCTAACCCTAACCCTAAGTGTAACCCTAACCCTAACCCTAACCCTAACCCTAACCCTAACCCTAACCCTAA
Source organism: Chelydra serpentina (assembly GCA_037349315.1). Lineage (NCBI taxonomy): Eukaryota > Metazoa > Chordata > Testudines > Chelydridae > Chelydra > Chelydra serpentina. The sequence goes on along the minus strand of JBAIAC010000091.1, from coordinate 79,195 downwards.
GTGTAACCCTAAGCCTAACCCTAACCCTAACCCTAAGTATAACCCTAACCCTAACCCTAACCCTAACCCTAAGTGTAACCCTAACCCTAACCCTAACCCTAACCCTAACCCTAACCCTAACCCTAAGTGTAACCCTAACCCTAACCCTAACCCTAAGTGTAACCCTAACCCTAACCCTAACCCTAACCCTAACCCTAACCCTAACCCTAAGTGTAACCCTAACCCTAACCCTAACCCTCACCCTAAGTGTAAACCTAACCGTAACCCTAACCCTAACCCTAACCCTAACCCTAACCCTAACCCTAACACTAACCCTAACCCTAAGTGTAACCCTAACCCTAACCCTAACCCTAACCCTAAGCCTAACCCTAAGTGTAACCCTAACCCTAACCCTAACCCTAACCCAAAGTGTAACCCTAACCCTAACCCTAACCCTTACCCTAACCCTAACCCTAACCCTATCCCTAACCCTAAGTGTAACCCTAACCCTAACCCTAACCCTAACCCTAACCCTAACCCAAACCCTAAGTGTAACCCTAACCCTAACCCTAACCCTAAGTATAACCCTAACCCTAACCCTAACCCTAACCCTAACCCTAAGTGTAACCCTAACCCTAACCCTAACCCTAACCCTAAGTGTAACCCTAACCCTAACCCTAACCCTAACCGTAACCCTAAGTATAACCCTAACCCTAACGCTAACCCTAACCCTAACCCTACGTGTAACCCTAACCCTAACCCTAACCCTAACCCTAAACCTAACCCTAAGTGTAACCCTAACCTTAACCCTAACCCTAACCCTAAGTGTAACCCTAACCCTAACCCTAACCCTAACCCTAAGTGTAACCCTAACCCTAACCCTCACCCTAACCCTAACCCTAACCCTAAGTGTAACCCTAACCCTAACCCTAACCCTAACCCTAACCCTAAGTGTAACCCTAACCATAACCCTAAGTGTAACCCCAACCCTAACCCTAACCCTAACCGTAACCCTAATCCTAACCCTAACCCTAAGTGTAACCCTAACCCTAACCCTAACCCTAACCCTAAGTGTAACCCTAACCCTAACCCTAACCCTAACCCTAACCCTAACCCTAAGTGTAACCCTAACCCTAAGCCTAACCCTAACCCTAACCCTAAGTGTAACCCTAACCCTAACCCTAACCCTAACCCTAAGTGTAACCCTAACCCTAACCCTAACCCTAACCCTAAGTGTAACCCTAACCCTAACCCTAACCCTAACCCTAACCCTAAGTGTAACCCTAACCCTAAGTGTAACCCTAACCCTAACCCTAACCCTAACCCTAACCCTAACCCTAAGTGTAACCCTAACCCTAACCCTAACCCTAACCCTAAGTGTAACCCTAACCCTAACCCTAACCCTAACCCTAACCCTAACCCTAACCCTAAGTGTAACCCTAACCCTAACCCTAACCCTAACCCTAAGTGTAACCCTAACCCTAACCCTAACCCTAACCCTAACCCTAACCCTAAATGTAACCCTAAGCCTAACCCTAACCCTAACCCTAAGTATAACCCTAACCCTAACCCTAACCCTAACCCTAACCCTAAGTGTAACCCTAACCCTAACCCTAACCCTAACCCTAAGCCTAAGTGTAACCCTAACCCTAACCCTAACCCTAACCCTAACCCTAACCCTAACCCTAACCCTAAGTATAACCCTAACCCTAACCCTAACCCTAACCCTAACCCTAAGTGTAACCCTAACCCTAACCCTAACCCTAACCCTAACCCTAACCCTAACCCTAAGTGTAACCCTAACTCTAACCCTAACCCTAACCCTAACCCTAACCCTAACCCTAACCCTAAGTGTAACCCTAACCCTAACCCTAACCCTAAGTGTAACCCTAACCCTAACCCTAACCCTAACCCTAAGTGTAACCCTAACCCTAACCCTAACCCTAACCCTAACCCCAAGTGTAACCCTAACCCTAACCCTAACCCTAAGTGTAACCCTAACCCTAACCCTAACCCTAACCCTAAGTGTAACCCTAACCCTAACCCTAACCCTAACCCTAGCCCTAACCCTAAGTCTAACCCTAACCCTAACCCTAACCTTAACCCTAACCCTAAGTGTAACCCTAACCCTAACCCTAACCCTACGTGTAACCCTAACCCTAACCCTAAGTGTAACCCTAACCTTAACCCTAACCCTAACCCTAAGTGTAACCCTAACCCTAACCCTAACCCTAACCCTAAGTGTAACCCTAACCCTAACCCTAACCCTAACCCTAACCCTAACCCTAACCCTAACCCTAAGTGTAACCCTAACCCTAACCCTAAGTGTAACCCCAACCCTAACCCTAACCCTAACCGTAACCCTAATCCTAACCCTAACCCTAAGTGTAACCCTAACCCTAACCCTAACCCTAACCCTAAGTGTAACCCTAACCCTAACCCTAACCCTAACCCTAACCCTAAGTGTAACCCTAACCCTAAGCCTAACCCTAACCCTAACCCTAAGTGTAACCCTAACCCTAACCCTAACCCTAACCCTAAGTGTAACCCTAACTCTAACCCTAACCCTAACCCTAACCCTAAGTGTAACCCTAACCCTAAGTGTAACCCTAAGTGTAACCCTAACCCTAACCCTAACCCTAACCCTAACCCTAACCCTAAGTGTAACCCTAACCCTAACCCTAACCCTAACCCTAAGTGTAACCCTAACCCTAACCCTAACCCTAACCCTAACCCTAACCCTAACCCTAAGTGTAACCCTAACCCTAACCCTAACCCTAACCCTAAGTGTAACCCTAACCCTAACCCTAACCCTAACCCTAACCCTAAGTGTAACCCTAAGCCTAACCCTAACCCTAACCCTAAGTATAACCCTAACCCTAACCCTAACCCTAACCCTAACCCTAAGTGTAACCCTAACCCTAACCCTAACCCTAACCCTAACCCTAAGTGTAACCCTAACCCTAACCCTAACCCTAACCCTAACCCTAACCCTAACCCTAAGTGTAACCCTAACCCTAACCCTAACCCTAACCCTAAGTGTAACCCTAACCCTAACCCTAACCCTAACCCTAACCCTAACCCTAAGTGTAACCCTAAGCCTAACCCTAACCCTAACCCTAAGTATAACCCTAACCCTAACCCTAACCCTAACCCTAACCCTAAGTGTAACCCTAACCCTAACCCTAACCCTAACCCTAACCCTAAGTGTAACCCTAACCCTAACCCTAACCCTAACCCTAACCCTAACCCTAACCCTAAGTGTAACCCTAACCCTAACCCTAACCCTAAGTGTAACCCCAACCCTAACCCTAACCCTAACCCTAACCCTAACCCTAACCCTAAGTGTAACCCTAACCCTAACCCTAACCCTAACCCTAACCCTAACGCTAACCCTAACCCTAACCCTAACCCTAACCCTAACCCAAACCCTAAGTGTAACCCTAACCCTAACCCTAACCCTAACCCTAAGTATAACCCTAACCCTAACCCTAACCCTAACCCTAACCCTAAGTGTATCCCTAACCCTAACCCTAACCCTAACCCTAAGTGTAACCCTAACCCTAACCCTAACCCTAACCCTAACCCTAAGTGTAACCCTAACCCTAACCCTAAGTGTAACCCCAACCCTAACCCTAACCCTAACCGTAACCCTAATCCTAACCCTAACCCTAAGTGTAACCCTAACCCTAACCCTAACCCTAACCCTAAGTGTAACCCTAACCCTAACCCTAACCCTAACCCTAACCCTAAGTGTAACCCTAACCCTAAGCCTAACCCTAACCCTAACCCTAAGTGTAACCCTAACCCTAACCCTAACCCTAACCATAACCATAAGTGTAACCCTAACCCTAACCCTAACCCTAACCCTAAGTGTAACCCTAACCCTAACCCTAACCCTAACCCTAACCCTAAGTGTTACCCTAACCCTAAGTGTAACCCTAACCCTAACCCTAACCCTAAGTGTAACCCTAACCCTAACCCTAACCCTAACCCTAAGTGTAACCCTAACCCTAACCCTAACCCTAACCCTAACCCTAACCCTAACCCTAAGTGTAACCCTAACCCTAACCCTAACCCTAACCCTAAGTGTAACCCTAACCCTAACCCTAACCCTAACCCTAACCCTAACCCTAAATGTAACCCTAAGCCTAACCCTAACCCTAACCCTAAGTATAACCCTAACCCTAACCCTAACCCTAACCCTAACCCTAAG
>JBAIAC010000091.1:5000-10000 GCA_037349315.1 Chelydra serpentina | reverse complement strand
AAGTGTAACCCTAACCTTAACCCTAACCCTAAGTGTAACCCTAACCCTAACCCTAACCCTAAGTGTAACCCTAACCCTAACCCTAACCCTAAGTGTAAAGCTAACCCTAACCCTAACCCTTACCTTAAGTGTAACCCTAACCCTAACCCAAACCCTAACCCTAAACCTAAGTGTAACCCTAACCCTAACCCTAACCCTAACCCTAAGTGTAACCCTAACCCTAACCCTAACCCTAAGTGTAACCCTAACCCTAACCCTAACCCTAACCCTAAGTGTAACCCTAACCCTAACCCGAACCCTAACCCTAATTGTAACCCTAACCCTAACCCTAAACCTAACCCTAAGTGTAACCCTAACCCTAACCCTAACGCTAAGTGTAACCCTAACCCTAACCCTAACCCTAACCCTAAGTGTAACCCTAACCCTAACCCTAACCCTAACCTGAGTGTAACCCTAACCCTAACCCTAACCCTAACCCTAACCCTAAGTGTAACCCTAACCCTAACCCTAACCCTAACCCGAACCCTAACCCTAACCCTAAGTGTAACCCTAACCATAACCATAACCCTAACCCTAAGTGTAACCCTAACCCTAACCCTAACCCTAAGTGTAACCCTAACCCTAACCCTAACCCTAACCCTAACCCTAACCCTAACCCTAACCCTAACCCTAACCCTAAGTGTAACCCTAACCCTAACCCTAACCCTAAGTGTAACCCTAACCCTAACCCTAACCCTAAGTGTAACCCTAACCCTAACCCTAACCCTAAACCTAAGTGTAACCCTAACCCTAACCCTAACCCTAACCTGAGTGTAACCCTAACCCTAACCCTAACCCTAACCCTAACCCTAAGTGTAACCCTAACCCTAACGCTAACCCTAGGTGTAATCCTAACCCTAACCCTAACCCTAACACTAACCCTAACCCTAACCCTAAGTGTAACCCTAACCCTAACCCTAACCCTAACCCTAACCCTAACCCTAAGTGTAACCCTAACCCTAACCCTAACCCTTACCCTAAGTGTAACCCTAACCCTAACCCTAACCCTAACCCTAACCCTAACCCTAAGTGTAACCCTAACCCTAACCATAACCCTAACCCTAAGTGTAACCCTAACCCTAACCCTAACCCTAAGTGTAACCCTAACCCTAACCCTAACCCTAACCCTAAGTGTAACCCTAACCCTAACCCTAACCCTAACCCTAACCCTAAGTGTAACCCTAACCCTAACCCTAAACCTAACCCTAAGTGTAACCCTAACCCTAACCCTAACCCTAAGTGTAACCCTAACCCTAACCCTAACCCTAACCCTAAGTGTAACCCTAACCCTAACCATAACCCTAACCTGAGTGTAACCCTAACCCTAACCCTAACCCTAACCCTAACCCTAAGTGTAACCCTAACCCTAACCCTAACCCGAACCCTAACCCTAACCCTAAGTGTAACCCTAACCCTAACCATAACCCTAACCCTAAGTGTAACCCTAACCCTAACCCTAACCCTAAGTGTAACCCTAACCCTAACCCTAACCCTAACCCTAAGTGTAACCCTAACCCTAAACCTAACCCTAAGTGTAACCCTAACCCTAACCCTAACCCTAACCCTAAGTGTAACCCTAACCCTAACGCTAACCCTAGGTGTAATCCTAACCCTAACCCTAACCCTAACACTAACCCTAACCCTAACCCTAAGTGTAACCCTAACCCTAACCCTAACCTTAACCCTAAGTGTAACCCTAACCCTAACCCTAACCCTAAGTGTAACCCTAACCCTAACCCTAACCCTAACCCTAACCCTAACCCTAACCCTAAGTGTAACCCTAACCCTAACCCTAACCCGAACCCTAACCCTAACCCTAAGTGTAACCCTAACCCTAACCATAACCCTAACCCTAAGCCTAACCCTAAGTGTAACCCTAACCCTAACCCTAACCCTAAGTGTAACCCTAACCCTAACCCTAACCCTAACCCTAACCCTAACCCTAAGTGTAACCCTAACCCTAACCCTAACCCTAACCCTAACCCTAAGTGTAACCCTAACCCCAACCCTAACCCTAACCCTAACCCTAAGTGTAACCCTAACCCTAACCCTAACCCTAAGTGTAACCCTAACCCTAACCCTATCCCTAACCCTAACCCTAACCCTGAGTGTAACCCTAACCCTAACCCTAACCCTAACCCTAAGTGTAACCATAACCCTATCCCTAACCCTAAGTGTAATCCTAACCCTAACCCTAACCCTAACCCTAACCCTAAGTGTAACCCTAACCCTAACCCTAACCCTAACCCTAACCCTAACCCTAAGTGTAACCCTAACCCTAACCCTAACCCTAACCCTAACCCTAAGTGTAACCCTAACCCTAACCCTAACCGTAACCATAACCCTAACCCTAAGTGTAACCCTAATCCTAACCCTAACCCTAACCCTAAGTGTAACCCTAACCCTAACCCTACCCCTAAACCTAACCCTAACCCTAAGTGTAACCCTAACCCTAACCCTAACCCTAACCCTAACCCTTAGTGTAACCCTAACCCAAACCCTAACGCTAACCCTAAGTGTAACCCTAACCCTAACCCTAACCCTAACCCCAACCCTAACCCTAACCCTAACCCTAAGTGTAACCCTAACCCTAACCCTAACCCTTACCCTAAGTGTAACCCTAACCCTAACCCTAACCCTAACCCTAACCCTAAGTGTAACCCTAACCCTAACCCTAAGTGTAACCCTAACCCTAACCCTATTCCTAACCCTAACCCTAAGTGTAACCCTAACCCTAACCCTAAGTGTAACCCTAACCCTAACCCGAACCCGAACCCTAACCCTAACCCTAACCCTAACCCTAACCCTAAGTGTAAACCTAGCCCTAACCCTAACCCTAACCCTAACCCTAACCCTAACCTTAAGTGTAACCCTAACCCTAACCCTAACCCTACCCCTAACCCTAAGTGTAACCCTAACCCTAATCCTAACCCTAACCCTAACGCTAACGCTAACCCTAACCCTAACCCTAAGTGTAACCCTAACCCTAACCCTAAGTGTAACCCTAAGTGTAACCCTAACCCTAACCCTAACCCTAACCCTAACCCTAAGTGTAACCCTAACCCTAACAATAACCCTAAGTGTATCCCTAACCCTAACTCTAACCCTAACCCTAACCCTAACCCTAACCCTAAGTGTAACCCTAACCCTAACCCTAACCCTAAGTGTAACCCTAACCCTAACCCTAAGTGTAACCCTAAGTGTAACCCTAACCCTAACCCTAACCCTAACCCTAACCCTAAGTGTAACCCTAACCCTAACCCTAACCCTAAGTGTAACCCTAACCCTAACCCTAAGTGTAACCCTAAGTGTAACCCTAACCCTAACCCTAACCCTAAGTGTAACCCTAACCCTAACCCTAACCCTAAGTGTAACCCTAACCCTAACCCTAACCCTAACGCTAAGTGTAACTCTAACCCTAACCCTAACACTAACCCTAAGTGTAACCCTAACCCTAACCCTAAGTGTAACCCTAACCCTAACCCTAACCCTAACCCTAACCCTAAGTGTAACCCTAACCCTAACCCTAACCCTAACCCTAACCCTAAGTGTAACCCTAACCCTAACCCTAACTGAAACCCTAACCCTAACCCTAACCCTAAGTGTAACCCTAACCCTAACCCTAACCCTAACCATACCCCTAAGTGTAACCCTAACCTTAACCCTAACCCTAAGTGTAACCCTAACCCTAACCCTAACCCTAAGTGTAACCCTAACCCTAACCCTAAGTGTAACCCTAACCCTAACCCTAACCCTAACCCTAAGTGTAACCCTAACCCTAACCCTAACCCTAACCCAAAGTGTAACCCTAACCCTAACCCTAACCCTAAGTGTAACCCTAACCCTAACCCTAACCCTAAACCTAAGTGTAACCCTAACCCTAACCCTAACCCTAACCCTAAGTGTAACACTAACCCTAACCCTAACCCTAACCCTAAGTGTAACCCTAACCCTAACCCTAACCCTAAGTGTAACCCTAACCCTAACCCTAACCCTAAACCTAAGTGTAACCCTAACCCTAACCCTAACCCTAACCTGAGTGTAACCCTAACCCTAACCCTAACCCTAACCCTAAACCTAAGTGTAACCCTAACCCTAACGCTAACCCTAGGTGTAATCCTAACCCTAACCCTAACCCTAACACTAACCCTAACCCTAACCCTAAGTGTAACCCTAACCCTAACCCTAACCCTAACCCTAACCCTAAGTGTAACCCTAACCCTAACCCTAACCCTAACCCTAACCAAGTGTAACCCTAACCCTAACCCTAACTGTAACCCTAACCCTAACCCTAACCCTAAGTGTAACCCTAACCCTAACCCTAACCCTACCCCTAAGTGTAACCCTAACCTTAACCCTAACCCTAAGTGTAACCCTAACCCTAACCCTAACCCTAAGTGTAACCCTAACCCTAACCCTAACCCTAAGTGTAAAGCTAACCCTAACCCTAACCCTTACCTTAAGTGTAACCCTAACCCTAACCCAAACCCTAACCCTAAACCTAAGTGTAACCCTAACCCTAACCCTAACCCTAACCCTAAGTGTAACCCTAACCCTAACCCTAACCCTAAGTGTAACCCTAACCCTAACCCTAACCCTAACCCTAAGTGTAACCCTAACCCTAACCCGAACCCTAACCCTAATTGTAACCCTAACCCTAACCCTAAACCTAACCCTAAGTGTAACCCTAACCCTAACCCTAACGCTAAGTGTAACCCTAACCCTAACCCTAACCCTAACCCTAAGTGTAACCCTAACCCTAACCCTAACCCTAACCTGAGTGTAACCCTAACCCTAACCCTAACCCTAACCCTAACCCTAAGTGTAACCCTAACCCTAACCCTAACCCTAACCCGAACCCTAACCCTAACCCTAAGTGTAACCCTAACCATAACCATAACCCTAACCCTAAGTGTAACCCTAACCCTAACCCTAACCCTAAGTGTAACCCTAACCCTAAC
>JBAIAC010000090.1:0-65735 GCA_037349315.1 Chelydra serpentina | reverse complement strand
GGACCCCCAGCCCCCGCCCTGCGGCGCCCCTCACTCCCGACCCGCAGCCCCCACCCTGCCGGCGCCCCCTCACTCCCGACCCGCAGCCCCCCAGCCCTGCCGGTGCCCTCACTCCCGACCCGCAGCACCCCAGCCCTGCCGGCGCCCCTCACTCCCGACCCGCAGCCCCCCAGCCCTGCCGGCGCCCCTCACTCCCGACCCGCAGCCCCCCAGCCCTGCCGGTGCCCCTCACTCCCGACCCGCAGCCCCCGCCCTGCCGGCGCCCCTCACTCCCGACCCACAGCCCCCCTGTTCCGCCGGCGCCCCTCACTCCCGACCCGCAGCACCCCAGCCCTGCCGGTGCCCCTCACTCCCGACCCGCAGCCCCCGCCCTGCCGGCGCCCCTCACTCCCGACCCCCAGCCCCCGCCCTGCCGGTGCCCCTCACTCCCGACCCGCAGCCCCCCAGCCCTGCCGGTGCCCCTCACTCCCGACCCGCAGCCCCCAGCCCTGCCGGTGCCCCTCACTCCCGACCCGCAGCCCCCCAGCCCTGCCGGCGCCCCTCACTCCCGACCCGCAGCCCCCCGGCTCTGCCGGCGCCCCTCACTCCCGACCCGCAGCCCCCACCTGCCGGCGCCCCTCACTCCCGACCCCCAGCCCCCTGCCCTGCCGGCGCCCCTCACTCCCGACCCACAGCCCCCCAGCCCTGCCGGCGCCCCTCACTCCCGACCCCCAGCCCCCTCCCTGCCGGCGCCCCTCACTCCCGACCCCCAGCCCCCCAGCCCTGCCGGCGCCCCTCACTCCCGACCCGCAGCCCCCACCTGCCGGTGCCCCTCACTCCCGACCCGCAGCCCCCACCCTGCCGGCGCCCCTCACTCCCGACCCGCAGCCCCCACCCTGCCGGCGCCCCTCACTCCCGACCCGCAGCCCCCACCCTGCCGGCGCCCCTCACTCCCGACCCGCAGCCCCCTGTTCCACCGGTGACCCTCACTCCCGACCCCCAGCCCCCGCCCTGCCGGCGCCCCTCACTCCCGACCCGCAGCCCCCTGTTCCGCCGGCGCCCCTCACTCCCGACCCGCAGCACCCCAGCCCTGCCGGTGCCCCTCACTCCCGACCCGCAGCCCCCAGCCCTGCCGGTGCCCCTCACTCCCGACCCGCAGCCCCCAGCCCTGCCGGTGCCCCTCACTCCCGACCCGCAGCCCCCCGCCCTGCCGGTGCCCCTCACTCCCGACCCGCAGCCCCCCAGCCCTGCCGGTGCCCCTCACTCCCGACCCGCAGCCCCCCAGCCCTGCCGGTGCCCCTCACTCCCGACCCGCAGCCCCCTGCTAGCCCAGCTCCGCCGGTGCCCCTCACTCCCGACCCGCAGCCCCCGCCCTGCCGGCGCCCCTCACTCCCGACCCCCAGCTCCCGCCCTGCCGGTGCCCCTCACTCCCGACCCGCAGCCCCCCAGCCCTGCCGGCGCCCCTCACTCCCGACCCGCAGCCCCCACCTGCCGGCGCCCCTCACTCCCGACCCCCAGCCCCCGCCCTGCCGGCGCCCCTCACTCCCGACCCGCAGCCCCCGGCCCCGCCGGTGCCCCTCACTCCCGACCCACAGCCCCACCTGCCGGTGCCCCTCACTCCCGACCCGCAGCCCCCCAGCCCTGCCGGTGCCCCTCACTCCCGCCCCCCAGCCCTGCCGGTGCCCTCACTCCCGACCCGCAGCCCCCACCTGCCGGCGCCCCTCACTCCCGACCCCCAGCCCCCGGCCCGGCCGGCGCCCCTCACTCCCGACCCGCAGCGCCCGGCCCCGCCGGTGCCCCTCACTCCCGACCCCCAGCCCCCGCCCTGCCGGTGCCCCTCACTCCCGACCCACAGCCCCCACCTGCCGGTGCCCCTCACTCCCGACCCGCAGCCCCACCTCCGCCGGTGCCCCTCACTCCCGACCCGCAGCCCCCACCTGCCGGCGCCCCTCACTCCCGACCCCCAGCCCCCGCCCTGCCGGCGCCCCTCACTCCCGACCCGCAGCCCCCGGCCCCGCCGGTGCCCCTCACTCCCGACCCCCAGCCCCCGCCCTGCCGGTGCCCCTCACTCCCGACCCACAGCCCCCACCTGCCGGTGCCCCTCACTCCCGACCCGCAGCCCCCCAGCCCTGCCGGTGCCCCTCACTCCCGCCCCCCAGCCCTGCCGGTGCCCCTCACTCCCGACCCGCAGCCCCCACCTGCCGGCGCCCCTCACTCCCGACCCCCAGCCCCCGGCCCGGCCGGCGCCCCTCACTCCCGACCCGCAGCGCCCGGCCCCGCCGGTGCCCCTCACTCCCGACCCCCAGCCCCCGCCCTGCCGGTGCCCCTCACTCCCGACCCACAGCCCCCACCTGCCGGTGCCCCTCACTCCCGACCCGCAGCCCCCTGTTCCGCCGGCGCCCCTCACTCCCGACCCGCAGCCCCCACCTGCCGGTGCCCCTCACTCCCGACCCGCAGCCCCCTGTTCCGCCGGCGCCCCTCACTCCCGACCTGCAGCCCCCACCTGCCGGTGCCCCTCACTCCCAACCCGCAGCCCCCTGTTCCGCCGGCGCCCCTCACTCCCGACCCGCAGCCCCCAGCCCTGCCGGCGCCCCTCACTCCCGACCCGCAGCCCCCACCTGCCGGTGCCCCTCACTCCCGACCCACAGCCCCCAGCCCTGCCGGTGCCCCTCACTCCCGACCCGCAGCCCCCCAGCCCTGCCGGCGCCCCTCACTCCCGACCCGCAGCCCCCACCCTGCCGGCGCCCCTCACTCCCGACCCCCAGCCCCCACCCTGCCGGCGCCCCTCACTCCCGACCCCCAGCCCCCTCCCTGCCGGCGCCCCTCACTCCCGACCCGCAGCCCCCACCTGCCGGCGCCCCTCACTCCCGACCCGCAGCCCCCCCTCCCTGCCGGCGCCCCTCACTCCCGACCCGCAGACCCCGCTCTGCCGGTGCCCGTCACTCCCGACCCGCAGCCCCCGGCCCCGCCGGTGCCCCTCACTCCCGACCCGCAGCCCCCGGCCCGGCCGGCGCCCCTCACTCCCGACCCGCAGCCCCCGCTCTGCCGGTGCCCGTCACTCCCGACCCGCAGCCCCCGGCCCCGCCGGTGCCCCTCACTCCCCGACCCGCAGCCCCCGGCCCGGCCGGTGCCCCTCACTCCCGACCCGCAGCCCCCAGCCTGCCAGCGCCCCTCACTCCCGACCCGCAGCCCCCACCTGCCGGCGCCCCTCACTCCCGACCCGCAGCCCCCACCTGCCGGCGCCCCTCAATCCCGACCCGCAGCCCCCAGCCTGCCAGCGCCCCTCACTCCCGATCCGCAGCCCCCACCTGCCGGCGCCCCTCACTCCCGACCTGCAGCCCCCGGCCTGGCCGGTGCCCCTCACTCCCGACCGGTACCTCCCTGTACTTGGACACCCCCCCCACAGATCTCTGCACACACACGGTGTACACAACAGTGCGCATGTGAACACACGCGATTTCTGTGTTTTAAACACCCACACACAGAACATCCGTGCACCCCCAGCTCTGACGCCCACACACACCCCAGTGACCCCCCCCACACACACACACCCCACTGACCCCCCACACACACACACACACCCCACTGACCCCCCCACGCACACACACACCCCACTGACCCCCCACCACACACACACACCCCCCACTGACCCCCCCACACACACCCCACTGACCCCCCCCCACACACACACACACCCCACTGACCCCCCCCCACACACACACCCCACTGACCCCCCACTGACCCACACACACCCCACTGACCCCACACACACACACACACCCCACTGAACCCCCCCCACACACACACCCCCCTGAACCCCCCCCCACACACACACCCCCCTGAACCCCCCCCACACACACACCCCCCTGAACCCCCCCCCACACACACACCCCCCACTGACCCCCCCCCACACACACACCCCCCACTGACCCCCCCCACACACACACACCCCACTGACCCCCCCCACACACACACACACACACCACTGACCCCCCACACACACACACACACACACACCACTGACCCCAACACACACACACAATTCAGGCCGGGGGTGCAGGGTCCTGGTCGTCCCCCCCCCCCCCCCGGGGACAGATGCTCAGTGCCCGGCCTGGAGCCCTCCCGCTCCCCCTCCCCCAGTCCTTGCTCTGCCCCCGGACGGGGGCTCCCCAGGCCCAGCCCAAGGGGGGGCAGGGGGGGCCCGGGCCCCCCCCAATACCTGTCTTCTCTTTGATCTCGCACAGGACGGTGAACAACGCCGGCTTCATGCGGTGGCAGCTCAGGGCGTGTTTCCTGGGGGGGGGGATAAAGCAGCTTTACATGGGGGGGGCACAAAGGGTTAATTCAGCTCCAGCCCCCCCCCCCCTAACTCCACACTGAGACCCCCACATCCCTTCGGATCAGGACTCCTGGGTTCTCTCCCTGCTCTGGGAGGGGAGGGGGGTGAGCCCGGACGCCTGGGTTCCCCGGCTGGCTCACAGGGGGGGAGGGGGTCGGGAGCCCGGACGCCTGGGTTCCCCGGCTGGCTCACAGAAGAGAGGGAGACGGTTGGGAGCCCGGACGCCTGGGTTCCCCGGCTGGCTCACAGAGGGGGGGTGGGTTGGGAGCCCGGACGCCTGGGTTCCCCGGCTGGCTCACAGAAGAGAGGGAGACGGTTGGGAGCCCGGACGCCTGGGTTCCCCGGCTGGCTCACAGAGGGGAGGGGGTTGGGAGCCCGGACGCCTGGGTTCCCCGGCTGGCTGGCGGGGGGGGCGGGTTGGTAGCCCGGACGCCTGGGTTCCCCGGCTGGCTCACAGAGGGGGGGGTTGGTTGGGAGCCCGGGACGCCTGGGTTCCCCGGCTGGCTCACAGAAGGGAGGGGGACGGTTGGGAGCCCGGACGCCTGGGTTCCCCGGCTGGCTCACAGAAGGGAGGGGGACGGTTGGGAGCCCGGACGCCTGGGTTCCCCGGCTGGCTCACAGAAGGGAGGGGGACGGTTGGGAGCCCGGACGCCTGGGTTCCCCGGCTGGCTCACAGAAGGGAGGGGGACGGTTGGGAGCCCGGACGCCTGGGTTCCCCGGCTGGCTCACAGAAGGGAGGGGGACGGTTGGGAGCCCGGACGCCTGGGTTCCCCGGCTGGCTCACAGAAGGGAGGGGGACGGTTGGGAGCCCGGACGCCTGGGTTCCCCGGCTGGCTCACAGAAGGGAGGGGGACGGTTGGGAGCCCGGACGCCTGGGTTCCCCGGCTGGCTCACAGAAGGGAGGGGGACGGTTGGGAGCCCGGACGCCTGGGTTCCCCGGCTGGCTCACAGAGGGGAGGGGGGGTTGGGAGCCCGGACGCCTGGGTTCCCCGGCTGGCTCACAGAGGGGAGGGGGGGTTGGGAGCCCGGACGCCTGGGTTCCCCGGCTGGCTCACAGAAGGGAGGGGGACGGTTGGGAGCCCGGACGCCTGGGTTCCCCGGCTGGCTCACAGAAGGGAGGGGGACGGTTGGGAGCCCGGACGCCTGGGTTCCCCGGCTGGCTCACAGAGGGGAGGGGGACGGTTGGGAGCCCGGACGCCTGGGTTCCCCGGCTGGCTCACAGAGTGGGGGGACCCCGGGGACCCCCCCGCCCCTACTTGGCCTGCGCCTCGTCCAGGCTCTGCTCCGTGATGCCCATGATCTGCTGCAGGAGCTCGCCGAGCCCGGGGGGGGGCAGCAGCCGCCCCTGCTCCGCCATGGCCCGACCAAGCGCCGGGGGGGCCCCGGGAGACTCCGGGGCGGCCAAGATGGAGCCGGGACGGGGCGGGGGGCGGAGCCGGGGGGGGGCGCGGGGCTCGCCCGGGCTCGCTGCAACCAGCGCGGGTCGGTGCTGCCCCCTGCCGGCCGCGGGGGGGAGAAGGCGGCGGGGGGGGGGGGGTCTTAAAGGGACAGGCAGGAATTTCCAGGCAGGGGGGGGGCTGGGAGCCAGGACGCCTGGGTTCTCTCCCTGGCTTTGAGAAGGGGGGAGGGGCTGAGCCAGGACGCCTGGGTTCTCTCCCTGGCTCTGAGAAGGGGCTGAGCCAGGACGCCTGGGTTCTCTCCCCAGCTCTGGGGAGGGGGAGGGGGAGGGGGAGGGGCTGAGCCAGGACGCCTGGGTTCTCTCCCCAGCTCTGGGGAGGGGCTGAGCCAGGACGCCTGGGTTCTCTCCCCGGCTCGGGGGAGGGGCTGAGCCAGGACTCCTGGGTTCTCAACCAGCAGGAACCAATCGGCAGAAAACTCCAATTTTATTTCCTCCAGACGAGGGCGGGGCCCGGGGCCCCTTATCCCCCCCCCCCCCCCGCCAGCAGCGATTGGGGGAGGGGAGAGCAGGGAACAGCCAATCACGTTCAAGGCACCGAGGGCCCCTCCCCCACCGCGCCTTGGAGGGGGCGGGGCTGTAACCTGACCCCTCAAAGGGGCCTGGGAAGGGCTGGTTGGGGGAAGGGCGGGGACGGCTGCGGGGGGGCTCCCTGCACTTCTCCCTGTCTGGGGGTCCCTGCCATGGGGGGAAAGTCCAGGGGAGGCTGATCTGTGGGGCTGTCCCCAGTTCACCCCCAACCCCCAGATTCCATGGAGCTGATACTTGGGGATCCCAGAAACCCCCCCCCACTGTAACCGCTAGACCCCGCCCCCCCCCCAGCCCTGCCGGTGCCCCTCACTCCCGACCCGCAGCCCCCTGCCAGCCCAGCCCTGCCGGTGCCCCTCACTCCCGACCCGCAGCCCCCTGCCAGCCCAGCCCTGCCGGTGCCCCTCACTCCCGACCCGCAGCCCCCTGCCAGCCCAGCCCTGCCGGTGCCCCTCACTCCCGACCTGCAGCCCCTGCCAGCCCAGCCCTGCCGGTGCCCCTCACTCCCGACCTGCAGCCCCTGCTAGCCCCCCCCCCCAGCTCTGCCGGTGCCCCTCACTCCCGACCCGCAGCCCCTGCCAGCCCAGCCCTGCCGGTGCCCCTCACTCCGACCTGCAGCCCCTGCTAGCCCAGCCCTGGGCCCCCCAGCTCTGCCGGTGCCCCTGACTCCCGACCCGCAGCCCCCTGCCAGCCCAGCCCTGCTGGTGCCCCTCACTCCCGACCTGCAGCCCCTGCTAGCCCCCCCCCCCCCCCGCTCTGCCGGTGCCCCTCACTCCCGACCTGCAGCCCCTGCTAGCCCCCCCCCCCCCCAGCTCTGCCGGTGCCCCTCACTCCCGACCCGCAGCCCCTGCCAGCCCAGCCCTGCCGGTGCCCCTCACTCCCGACCCGCAGCCCCTGCCAGCCCAGCCCTGCCGGTGCCCCTCACTCCCGACCTGCAGCCCCTGCTAGCCCAGCCCTGGGCCCCCCAGCTCTGCCGGTGCCCCTCACTCCCGACCCGCAGCCCCCTGCCAGCCCAGCTCTGCCAGTGCCCCTCACTCCCGACCTGCAGCCCCCTGCCAGCCCAGCCCTGGGCCCCCCAGCTCTGCCGGTGCCCCTCACTCCCGAGCCGCAGCCCCTGCGAGCCCGGCCCTGGGCCCCTCACTCCCTGTGGCCCTGTGCCTGGGGGGGGCACCCCCTGCTGGCCCCGCCCTGCGCTGGTCGGTGCTAGGGGGGAAGTGGGTTGTTGGGGGCGGGGGGGGGATTGTGCAAAGCAGAAACCGCGTCTCTGGGCGCAGCATCCTGTGACGTGGGGCGCGGGGGGGCGGGCGCCGGCCAATGGGGCGCTGGCAGGAAGGGCCGTGGTGGGGAGCCAGGGCCCCAGACGGGGCGCAGCAGAGGGGCAGCCGGGAGCCGCGGTGAGGGGGAACTTGGGGGGTGCGGGGGGGGGGGCCTGGGGGCTCCCGTGGCTGCCCAGGGCCTGTGAGTGGGAACAGGTGGATTTGGGTGGGGGAGGAGCAATGGGGGTCAGGGTGGGGGAGGGGTGTGGGGTGATGGGGAGGTCACAGGGGAGGGGAGGGGGTCTCACGGTGGGGGCCGGGGGGGTGGAGCCAAGGGCCGATTACTCTTGTCAGGTGAGGCCGAGGCCGGTTTCCGGCCCCCTCCCCCCGGCCTGCCCTGCCCCCAGTGCCCCCTTCCTCCCCTCCCCCATAGACCTAGGCCGTTCCCCTCCCCCAACTTCTTCCCCTCCCCCGCCCCTCAGGCCTTCCCCCCACACCATTTCCCTCCCCTGGCTGGGGCAGGAGCAGGGGCGGGTGGTGGGATTTGTGGAGCCCATGAGAACCCCCCCCCCCATTTGCTCTGCCCCCTGACCCCAGGGATGCCCCCTCCCCCACTGCCAGACAGAGCCAAGGGGTCAGGGTGGGGGCAAGCGACCCCAGAGACACCCCCCCCCCGAGGGGGACAGGGGCAGCTAGAGAGAGATGGGGCCGAGGTGAGCCCCCTGCTGGGGCCCCCCAGAACAGATCCCCAGTGCCCCCAGGGGGCTGCGTGTTGGGCACCCCCACATCTCTGCCCCCCACATCTCTGCCCCCTTCCTGTTCCAGGCCATGACTAGTCTGGAGAGTGAGGAGGCAGCCGGGGACAACGCCCAGCCGGGCCCCCCCAGCCCAGCTTCCTTGGGGGGCTCAGCCCCCACGACCGACCCCCTGGCGCCCCCAGACCAGGCTGCGGCAGAGAGGAACCCTGGGGGCGTCCCGGCGGGACGGGACCGGACCAGCGGCGACCCCCCCACACCGACAGAGGTGAGAACCCAGGCGTCCTGGCGCCCGGCCCCCTCCTGCTCCCCCCACTCGCCGGGCAGGGAACCCAGGCGTCCTGGCGCCCGGCCCCCTCCTGCTCCCCCCACTCGCCGGGCAGGGAACCCAGGCGTCCTGGCGCCCGGCCCCCTCCTGCTCCCCCCACTCGCCGGGCAGGGAACCCAGGCGTCCTGGCGCCCGGCCCCCTCCTGCTCCCCCCACTCGCCGGGCAGGGAACCCAGGCGTCCTGGCGCCCGGCCCCCTCCTGCTCCCCCCACTCGCCGGGCAGGGAACCCAGGCGTCCTGACCCCGCTCTCCCCCAGGCCGACCCCCTGGACCCCTTCGACCGGGAGCGTCTCTTCGACCTGCTCTTCCGCTCCCAGAGCCGGCGGCTGAATGAGCAGCGCTGCCCCCTGCCCGGCCTGCGGGGGGCGCCCCGCCACCCCCCCGCCCGGCCCTGGCACTCGCTGCCCGGCACCCCCACCGGGACCCCGCTGGGGGCAGCAGGTGAGAGCCGCGGCCCCCTCGGGGCTCCCCTGTGCAGAGAAGGGTAAAGGGGGGTGCAGCCGGGGGGTACAGCCGGGGGGAGTGCAGCAGGGGGGTGCAGAGGGGGGGGTGCAACCGGGGAGTGCAGCAGGGGGGTGCAGAGGGGGGGTGCAGAGGAGGGGGTGCAGAGGGGGGTGATGTAGGGGTGCAGAGGGGGGGTGATGTAGGGGTGCAGAGGGGGGTGCAGAGGGGGGGTGATGTAGGGGTGCAGAGGGGGGTGCAGCCGGGGGGTGTGCAGAGGGGTGTGTGCAGAGGGGTGTGTGCAGAGGGGGGGTGATGTAGGGGTGCAGAGGGGGGTGCAGAAGTGGGTGCAGAGGGGGACACCGTCCAGCCCTGTCTGACCCCCCCGGCCCCCCAGGGAGGTTCTGCTCGCTCACCTCGCTGCAGGCCGAGCAGTTCTTCGAGCTGGTGGCCACGGCCCAGGCCCGGCGGCTGGACGACCAGCGAGCCGACTTCGTGGGGGACCCCGGGGCCGAGGAGGGGCCCGAGGAGGGGGCTGAGGGGCCCCCGGAGCCCCCCGACCAAGAGGAGGAGCTGTACCACACCATCCTCACCCACCAGGTAAGGGGTGGCCCCTCCGAGACCCCCAAATCCCCTCTGGCCCTCCAGTCCCTGAGACCCCCACCCCATAACCCCTAATTGAGACCCCCCCACCCCTCCAGCCCCCCCGAGATCCCCCAAGACCTGCCCTATAACCCCCTTCCCCCCACCCCCTGCTACCCCCAGACTCCACACAACCCCCCGACCTGCCAACCCGTGCCCCCGCCTCTGACCCGTCAGCCCCCCCAGACTCCAGCTCCCCCACGCCCTATGAGCCCCCCTCCCCCACAGACACTAACCCCCCGTCCCCCCCCCCAGAGCCAGCGGCTGGAGGAGCAGCGCAGCGACCCCCCCATCCCGCTGGGGGCCCAGGAGCTGTTCGACCTGCTGCTGCGGGTGCAGGGGGGGCGCATGGAGGAGCAGCGCTCAGAGCCCCCCCGGGCCCTGCTACCCCACCCCTGCTGAGATCCCTCCAATGTGCAGGGGAAGGGGGGGGCCGAGACCAGGCCCAGCTCGCTGCAGGAATGTGGGAGACAGCAGCTGAAATGGGGGGGGGGCTTGTTCCCTTCCCCCCTCGCTGATGGCTGAGAACGGACAGAACTCGCTGCAGAAATGGGGGACCCCTCGCCCCCCCTCCTGCTTAATGCCTGGGGACTGAGAATGGACACCGCTCACGCCAGAAATGGGGACCCCCCCCAGGAAGCCCCAACTGACGCTGTTGGCACAGACTGGCCAGGAATTGGGGGGGGCCTGGAGAGCTCAGCTGAGAACAGGGGGTTCAGTGCACAGAAGGGGGACCCCAGCTACGTCCCCCACACACACAGCAATGACCAGGGGCTGAGACCAGGCCGGACTCGCTGCAGGAATGGGGACCCCCCTCCCCCCGCTGTGCTGAGAGCAGACACGACCCATGATGCCCCCGCTGGGGCTGGAGGGGGGAAAGACCAAAGATTGGGGCTCCCCCCCATGGAGCCGCCCCGGGCAGGGGCTGGGGCCAGAGGAATCGGGGTGGGGGGTTGAGGCTAATTCCTGATGTTTGTGAAAAAGTAAAAAAACTGCTGGGGCAAAGGGGGCTGACGGGCTGTGATTGGGGGCGGAGCCAGGACTCCTGGGTTCAATGCGGGGTCTGGACTGGGCAGCGTCTCCCTGTGCCTCAGTTTCCCCCTCTGCCCCCCCCCCCCGACATTTTATCCCAGTCAGAGACAGAGGGATCAGATCACTTTATTCTCCAGCCACGGGGGCGGGGGGAATAAATGGGGGTATAAATATGTGGGGGAGGGGCAGGGGAGGAAGAGGTGGTGGTGTCGGGGGGGTCACCCCCCACCTGTCCGTTTGACATGTGGGGTTGCAAAGCCCCGCCTCTTTCTGCTCCATGACATCATCGCAAGGCCACACGTGTGATGTCATCAGTTCCTGGGTGTGTGACATCACTTCCTGCCTGTCGTCCTTCTCCATTGGGCGCTGTCACGTCCAGTCAATGATGTCAGAGCCCCCATGGCTGCCAGTCTCCCGGGTGACATCATTTCCTGTCCAGTGGGCTGCACGTTGTGACATCACTGGATTCCGTGTGACATCATTTCTGGTCTGCGACATCAGCATCCCGTGGGCGTGTTCCCACCACAGTGTGTGACATCACTTCCTCTCTCTGACATCATCCTCTGGCGCTTGCTCCGCCCACCTGGTGATGTCACTGCCCGGTGCCGCCACACCCCTCCGCCGTCCAATCCGAGCCACCTCTCCCAGCAGCCCCCTCCCCGGCAGCGCATGGGGGGGCGGAGTCACTGCACCATGGCGCTGTCCGATTGGCCGGAAGCCCAGGGACGGGGAGGGGCGGGGCGCCAGGCAGGGGGTGGGCGGCTCCGGCTGCTCCGGGAGGGGGCGGAGCCTGGGGGGCTGGCGGGGCGGGGGGCCCAGGCGGGGGTCGTCCAGCAGGCGGAGCAGATTGTGGTGGGCGCGGGCGGCGTCGCGGTGTTGGACTCAAAGTACTAGACAGGATCTTTGCAAGGGGGTTAAGGCAAAACGCCACATTGATTAGTAATACAGGGATCAATCAATACTCTAGCGTATGCATATGATCTATATCACACACACACACACACTCACACTCACACTCACACTCACACTCACACTCACACTCACACTCACACTCACACTCACACTCACACTCTCCCTCCCTCCGTCTTGCTGTTGTTACCAACTGGTCGCTCCCCTTAACGGCACTGGCCAGGTGAGTTCGATGGGGGAGGGGTGGAGCCGGATCGATGCTCCGATGGTGACAAGACGAGACCCGGGGTCCCCTCCAGACACCTCACTTCTATAGCCGCTCCCCTCTCATGCGAATCCACTCCAGAGTCAAACTCTGGGGCTGTGTCCGTTGGTCTTTGTGCTGCTTTTCTCTGGGGGGCCCCAGGCTGCTCACAGAGGGTGTTACCGAAAGAAGGTGCCTCGCGTCTAACCCCCAAGGCCATCAGTCCGTCAGTCCGTCTGCGCTTCCCTTGGGTCTGGCTCCCATCCCCTCCCCAACTGTGGCAGTGTCTGGAGGTGGGTTTCTCCCCAGCCTCACTCGTTCACACCTCGGTCAGTCAACAGGGCAACTGATTGCAGAGTGGGGGGAAGATCTGATCCTACTCCTAGCAAACAGACACATGTTTCTTCTCCTTTACCTCTACTGTCCTTAGGGGCTAGAACATCGAATACAAAGTTTTCTCTATCGGGATCTAATACAAAGTTCCCATATCAAATAGGGATCTAATACACAATGTGGATCTAATACAAAGTTGTATGAAAATAGAGAGGCACAATGCCAAGTCATATAAATACAAAATCACACAATGCAAGATGCAATGTCATAAAGATAAAGATACTTAATACAAAATCACACAATGCAACATCATAAGGATTCATAGAAATACTTAATACAGAGATTTCTCTCTACAATGATGCATTGTGGGACGGGAGCCCCGGTCCTCAGGTGCTTCGGTGTCCATTGCCGGCAGTCCTGCTCCGAGGGGGGGGCGTCAGCCTGGCAGGAGGGGGATGGGGATTAAGGGACCCTAAAAGAGCCCTGTGACGGGGTACAGAGCGAGATGGATCTGACCTGGGAGGCTGCATTGGAAATGTGAGACTTTACCTGAGGCTGTAACATGAGCCAGGACGGGGGTGGGGAGGTGACACCTTTGGCTGGGAGAATGGACAGGCTAGAGGAGGGGCCCCGGGGGAGGGGAAGAGAGGCTGCTGGAGGGTTTGGCTGTTTGTTTTCAATTTGGAGCTGGGTGGTGAAACGCAGGGAGCCCCAGGCTGGGGTCTAAGCTCCCTGCCCCCCAGAAGGCCCCAGCTGAGGGGTCCTGGTCATACTTACAAGCTCTGGTTGGACTCTTTCCTGACAACCCTAATAAACCTTCTGTTCTACTGGCTGGCTGAGAGTCACATTGAATCCCGGGAAGAGGGGTGCAGGACCCGACTCCCCCACACTCCATGAGAACTGGTGGCAGAGGTGGGATCTTCTGCACCCCATGAACGGCACTTCCTGCAGTAAGTGACTGGAGCGCAGTACAACGAAGGGGGATTGACGGGGAGCAGGTTGCTGAAGAGGCAGAGAGAAGCGGTGTCACGGAGTATAGGGGAGTCCGGCCCTGCACCCCTCTTCCCCGGAATCACTGGGAGTCTCAGCCAGCCAGTAGAACGGAAGGTTTATTAGAGATGCCAGGAACACAGTCCAACCAGAGCTTGTCAGTACATCCAGGACCCCTCAGTCGGGCCCTTCCGGGGGGCAGGGAGCTTAGACCCCAGCCTGGGGGCTCCTTGCATTTCGCCCCACAGCTCCTAATGGGGCAGGGAGGCCAGACCCTGTCTGCCCCCCTCCCCTCCTCTTCCCAAGCCAGCTCCAAACTGAAAACAAAAAAGCCAAACCTCCAGCAGGCTCTTCCCCTCCCCCGGGCCCCTCCTCTAGCCTGTCCATTCTCCCAGCCAAAGGTGTCACCTCCCAACCCCCGCCCTGGCTCATGTTACAGCCTCAGGTAAAGTCTCGCATTCCCAATGCAGCCTCTCAGGTCAGACCCATCTCGCTCTCTGCTCCGTCACATCTCTCCCCCCTTCGAGACTGAACTGAGCGGGGTCACTCTGACCAGTGGCCTGGGGAAGTTCAGGGCCCCCTCTCCGGGACAACGCATCCGCTATCAGGTTGGCACTTCCCTTCGCATGGACCACGTCCATGTCGTAATCCTGCAGGAGCAGGCTCCACCTCAGGAGCTTGGCGTTGGCCCCTTTCATCTGGTGTAGCCAGGTCAGGGGCGAGTGGTCGGTGTACACGGTGAAGTGTCGCCCGAATAGATACGGCTCTAGTTTCTTGAGGGCCCACACCATGGCCAGGCATTCCTTCTCGATGGCCGCATAATTCTGCTCCCGGGGTAGCAGCTTCTTGCTTAAATACACGATGGGGTGTCTCTGCCCCGTTTCATCCTCCTGCATTAACACCGCCCCCAGACCCATGTCTGAGGCGTCGGTGAACACCAGAAAGGGCTTGTCAAAGTCTGGGTTTGCCAGAACCGGGCCCCTGAACAAAGCCTCCTTCAGTGCACAGAGAGCCCTCTGGCACTCCTCGGTCCAGACCACCTTGTCTGGCTTCCCCTTCTTGCATAGCTCAGTGATGGGGGCGGCTATGGCGCTAAAGTGGGGCACAAATCTTCGATAGTACCCCGCCATCCCAATAAAGGCCTGGACCTGCTTCTTAGTTTGTGGAGCGGGCCAGTCCCGGATCACCTCCACCTTGGCTGGTTCTGGCTTTAGGTGGCCGCTCCCCACCCGGTGTCCCAGGTAGGACACTTCAGCCATCCCCACCTTGCACTTCTCCGCTTTTACGGTCAGCCCAGCCTCCCGGAGTCGGTCCAGCACTTGTTTAACTTGGGACACATGGTCCTCCCAGGTCTGGCTAAAGACACAGATGTCATCGATATACGCCACAGCGAAGCTCTCCATCCCCTTCAGTAGCTGATCCACCAGGCGCTGGAAGGTGGCTGGCGCTCCCTTGAGGCCGAAAGGCAGGGTCAGGAACTCGTAGAGCCCCAGAGGGGTAATGAAGGCAGATTTCAGCCGGGCATCTGCATCCAGTGGCACTTGCCAGTAGCCCTTTGTAAGATCCATGGTGGTAAGGTACCAAGCCCCTCCCAGCTTGTCTAGGAGCTCGTCCGGCCGGGGCATGGGGTAGGCATCAGATACAGTGATGGCGTTGAGCTTCCGATAGTCCACACAGAACCGGATCAACCCATCCTTTTTGGGGACCAGCACCACCGGCGAGGCCCAAGGGCTGGACGACGGCTGGATCACCCCCAAAGCCAGCATGTCCTTGTGACGGAGCAGAGAGTGAGGTGGATTCAACCTGGGAGGTTTGTGGGGGAGGTTCCCTGGGACCTGCGGCATTGCATTAGGAAAGGGAGACTTTACCTGGGGCTGTAACATGAGCCAGGACGGGGGTTGGGAGGTGACACCTTTGGCTGGGAGAATGGTAACAGGCTAGAGGAGGGGCCCCGGGGGAGGGGAAGAGAGGCTGCTGGAGGGTTTGGCTGTTTGTTTTCAGTTTGGAGCTGGGTGGTAAAATGCAGGGAGCCCCAGGCTGGGGTCTAAGCTCCCTGCCCCCCCAGAAGGCCCCAGCTGAGGGGTCCTGGTCATACTTACAAGCTCTGGTTGGACTCTTTCCTGACAACCCTAATAAACCTTCTGTTCTACTGGCTGGCTGAGAGTCACATTGAATCCCGGGAAGAGGGGTGCAGGACCTGACTCCCCCACACTCCGTGACAAGCCCCCAGAGTGTTATCGCCTCCCCAACCAACCCCCAGCTTTGGGGCTCCCAGCCCCTCCCTCCGGGTAATGCCCCCAACCTCTCAATGCGAAGGGACGGGTCCCTGCCTGGCCCCCTGGGGTCCCCAGCCCATCTAGGGGCACCCAGATACCTTGATTTGCTGAGGGGTCAGCTGCCCATCGTCCTCAAACTCGGGCTCCAGCTTCAGAGGCCTGGTGGGGGGAGAAGTGGGGTGAGCGTCCCAGCCTGGCCCCCCAGGGGGTGCTGTGGGGGGCGGGTCGGGGTGGGGGGGGGGTCTCTGTGTCACTCACTTCAGCCCGATGGCGTCCTCCCTGACGGGGTCCCGGCGGCGCCGGGCGTTGGGGTCCCGGCGGCGCCGGGCGTTGGGGTCCCGGGGGCGGGCGAACCCTGCGGGGAACCAGAGGGTCCCCCGTTAACTCGTCCCCCGGCGGCACAGCTGCACCCCGACCAGCGCCAGCCCCCCCGCGAGCAGGCTGCCCAGCAGGGGCCAGGGCAGCCGGGGGGCAGAGGCCTGGGAGACTGGGGGGGTGGAGGGAAGAGGCAGGGGGTGAAATTGAGGAGGGGGGCAGGGTTCCCCCCAATAATGGATCCCCCCACACCCGCTCTTGGGACCCATTCCCAACCTGGCCCCACTGTCCTGACTCCTCCCTGCCCCCCCCCGGTCTGCCCCCCCACGGGTATCCCTCCCCGATCCCCCCCAGCCTGTGCCCCCCATCACCTGCCCCCCCGCTGCCCTGACCCCTCCCCAGCGCCCCCTTACCGCTGCTGGCCTCTTCGACCCACACGGCCGCCAGGGGATGGGGGGTCAGCGCCCCCAGGAACCTCCGGGCGCCCTCGGGGGTCGTCAGGCAGCGCCCGGCACAGTGGGACCCATCCAGCACCAGGAACACAACGTATCTGGGGTGGGGGGGCGGCGCGGGGTCAGGCTGGAGCCGTGGGGGGCCCCTCCCCGCAGGAAACTCCTGGGGGCCAGCTGGAAAGGGGGCGGTTTTGGGGGCCCCACATGGGTCTGGGGCAACTGTCCACGGTGGGGGGGGATCTCACGCCCCAACATGTTCTGTCTCCCCTGGGGGTGGGGTCCATCTTGGGGCAGGGTGTTGACTGGGGGATCAGAGGTGTGGGGGGGAATTTGGGGGGTCTCACCAGATGGGGTCCCTCTCCCCTGCTGGGGGTGGCAGGTCCCCAGGGTTGGTTCAGGGTTCAAGGTGTGGAGGGATTTGGGGGTTCAGGGGGTGTGGAGATTGGGGTGTGAGAATGGGAGATTTGGGAGGTCGGGATTTGCAGGTTCAGGGCTGGAGGGATTTGAGGGCTCAGGGTGTGGATATTGGGATGGGGGATTTGGGGGTCAGGGGTGGAGGGATTTGTGGGTTCAGGGGTTTGGGAATGGGGATTTGGGGGGTCAGGGATTTCAAGGTACAGGGGTAGAGAGATTATAGGGTTCAGGGTGTGGAGATTGGGTTGGGGATTTGGGGGTTTGGGTGGACTGATTTGGGGATTCAGGGGTGTGGGAATGGGGGATTTGGGGGGTCGGGGATTTGGAGTTTCAGGGGTGGAGGTATTTGGGGGTTCAGGTGGAATGATTTGGGGATTTGGCGTCTGTCTCCCCCTCCTGGCTGGCTGCGGTGGGCGCGGGGTCCGGGGCAGGGCGGGCTGGGGGCGGGCTGCCAGCTGGTGCTGTTCCCCCCACCTGGCCCCTCTCGCCCCATGTAGGGGTACAGCCTGGGCCGGCCCTGGGGGTCGCGCCGGGGGCTCAGCCCCACACGCAGGGCCAGCCTCGGGGGGGGGCATGTGCAGACACGCAAAGAAGACGCCTGGACTCGGGGGGGCACAAACTGACACGCGATGAACACGCCTGACTCGGGGGGGCACAAACTGACATGCGATGAACACGCCTGGACTCGGGGGGGGGCACACCGTCATGCAATGAACACGCCTGGACTCAGAGAGCCATGCACCAACACATGATGAACACGCCTGGACTCGGGGGGGCCACACACCGTCATGCAATGAACGCGCCTGGACTCAGAGAGCCATGGACCAGCACACGATGAACACGCCTGGACTCGGGGGGGGGACGACAAACTGACACACGATGAACACGCCTGGACTCAGACAGCCATGCACCAACACACGATGAACACGCCTGGACTCAGAGAGCCATGGACCAGCACACGATGAACACGCCTGGACTCGGGGGGGGGGGGGGACAAACTGACACACGATGAACACGCCTGGACTCAGACAGCCATGCACCAACACACGATGAACACGCCTGGACTCAGAGAGCCATGGACCAACACACGATGAACACGCCTGGACTCGGGGGGGCACAAACTGACACGCGATGAACACGCCTGGACTCGGGGGGGGGGGGGACAAACTGACACACGATGAACACGCCTGGACTCAGACAGCCATGGACCAACACACGATGAACACGCCTGGACTCGGGGGGGCACAAACTGACACGCGATGAACACGCCTGGACTCGGGGGGCCACACACCGTCATGCAATGAACACGCCTGGACTCGGAGAGCCATGCACCAACACGTGGGGGGCCATGTGCACACACGCGATGTCCACGTGTAGACAACACACAGACACACATGTAATTCACACACACACACGCACGTGATGCACATGAAGAGACACAAAACCAACACAAACATGCCCGTCCATGCACACACACAGGATCGTGCATAAAGGTGAGACACGGGAACAGGAGAGACACTGAATTCACGGGCCGTGCACCGAGGTGCCGCTCACCCGGCCCCGGCCCCGGCTCACCCAGCCGGCGCTCGGCCAGGTCCCGGCGGCGGGTGGGAGCCGGCGCCCCCCAGAGGGGCCAGGCCCCGCCCCGCGGCCGGCCCCACCTGTGCGCCCCGGGACAGTGGCAGACGAAGGGGCCCACGCGGTCCTGGCAGGTGGCCAGACGGAGTCGTCCACGTTGTGGCTGCAGCTGGTGCCCGACCAGCCGTTGACGCAGCGGAAACCCCCCGGCAGGTTGTGGCAGGTGCCGCCGTGGTGGCGGGGGGGGGGGGGGCCCTGCGCCAGGCACTCGTTCCCCCCCTCCCCTCAGCAGTCCCAGCCTGCGGGGCTGGGAGCCAGGACTCCTGGGTTCTCTCCCCAGCTCTGGGAGGGGAGTCGGGGCTGGTGGGTTAGAGCAGGGGGGGGGCCGGGGGCCAGGACTCCTGGGTTCTCTCCCTGACTCAGGGAGGGGAGTGGGGCTGGTGGTTAGAGCAGGGCGGCCGGGGGCCAGGACTCCTGGGTTCTCTCCCCAGCTCTGGGAGGGGAGTGGGGGATGGTGGGTTAGAGCAGGGAGGGGCTGGGAGCCAGGACTCCTGGGTTCTCTCCCCGGCTCTGGGAGGAGAGTGGGGGCTGGTGGTTAGAGCAGGGGGGGCTGGGAGCCAGGACTCCTGGGTTCTCTCCCCGGCTCTGGGAGGGGAGTGGGGGCTGGTGGTTAGAGCAGGGGGGGCTGGGAGCCAGGACTCCTGGGTTCTCTCCCTGGCTCAGGGAGGGGAGTGGGGGCTGGTGGGTTAGAGCAGCGGGGCCAGGGGCCAGGACTCCTGGGTTCTCTCCCCAGCTCTGGGAGGGGAGTGGGGTCTGATGGTTAGAGCGGGGCAGGGTGCCAGGAGCCAGGACTCCTGGGTCCTGTGCCCAGTACGGGCTGGGGGGCACCTACTCACCTGTCCAGCCAGGGGGGCAGAGGCAGGAGTACGTCCCCACCCCGTCCCCCTTTAGCTCCGCGCTGCACCCCCCAGACGGGGAATCTCCCCTCCAGCAAAATCCCAGGGACTGGGGCCCAGTGGGGAAGGAACCAGCTGGCCCCACAGAGAACCCAGGGAGTGCTGCCAGGCAGGGGGGCAGCTGCCCAGGGGAGGGTCGAGCATTTTCCATTGTAAATGGATGAAACGATGGAAAATTGGGTGACGTAGCCCGGTACAGCAGGGGGGCGTCACAATGCAACCGAAAATCCACCACATCGCAGGGTCGTGTCCGGCTGGGGTCGTATTTCATACACGGCAGCCCACGGGGCCGGGCGCGTAGAGCTCAGTCGGGTAGAGTACGGACCATGAACAGTTCATCCGCCTCGTCTCCTTCCCGTTTCCATAGTATGGTCTGATTCGTATGTACATCCCGTGTCAGATAGAGGGAATACTGGAATATGAGCCATGCTTGAAATGTTATTTTACATACAGAATAGATTACATTATAGACAGCAAACAGTATAGTCCATATTTTAATATCTCATATCATCTGCGACATAACAGATATACTATCTTGATATTACTATAGCATGTGATATGATCATATTGATGATATTAATATTAACACTATTCAATACAGAATGGTATTAATCCTAATATTGATATCACTGTTATTGACGTGTTCATATTCACATGAATTGATATTGTATAATATTCATATTGATATTACTGTATCATGACATGCAAAATATATAATTAACTGTATTATATTTACCATGTTACTGTATTATACTTATATAATAGTTCTTCTATTTCATATTTCTTAGAACACATATTAAGCATAATGGTGTATTCAATATTTTAAAATAACATCTTCAATAATACATAATTCTGTACAATTAAAGCAAGATCTAGTTCGTATACTGTGTGAAATATGAAATATAGAATTCATATTTCAAATGTTAAGATGATCTAGATCACACTATATTGTATATCATTGTATGTAATGTTATACGTAATGCAATATATTAAATATTTCAATATAGCAGTATAGAGAGATAGAGATATAGATAGATAGAGATATAGATAGATAGATAGAGGGGGTGGATGGGGATAGATAGATAGATAGAGATATAGATAGATAGAGAGAGAGATATAGATAGATAGATAATCTATTCTTCAGATGTATATATATTTCTAATAAAATATTAACCGATCGTTCTCAGATTAGTAAATGCCATTCAGTACAAGTCTAGTCTAGTCCCTGGTAAAGGCAGGCTAGACAACACTGCCCTCTAGCGCACCCCAGGGGTTGTTTCCGGGGTACCATTCACCGGCATGGCACCTGACAGCTCTCAGTCCGTTTACATGGCTGCTAACAGTGCTGTAAACCAAAGTGAAGTGACGCCCGATGAGCAGGCGGACACGAGACGATTTTACCTGGCGAAAGAGGCCACCGCTGGGCCCCCCCATGGCGAAAGGCCCCTTTATCCTGGGACAAGGGCCCCCACTCGGCACCGTCCCAGGAGAGCAAAACCAGGCGGCCAGGGGAGGCCAAGGCCAGAGTGTCGCGTCCGGCCCGTGGTGCCAGCGTCCGTCGCCCCCCGGGGACCTCCTCAGAACCCGCCCCATGCTGGGGAGACGCGCCCCGGAGACCTCACGCCCCCTGCCGGTGCCCACTGCGGCCTCAGGCCGCCCGCCCAGGGAGAGGCGCCCGGGTGCTCAGCGTGTGGCCAGCGGCCCGGCTCCAGGGGCGCAGGATCAGCCCAGACGTCCCGGGTTTCCGTCCCTCGAGGGGGGCAGGCACCATGACCCAGCATTACACCCGCACTTGAACAACACAAGAATGGCTGGGCCCCCGGTCTCAGCCTGTCACGGAGTATAGGGGAGTCCGGCCCTGCACCCCTCTTCCCCGGATTCACTGGGAGTCTCAGCCAGCCAGTAGAACAGAAGGTTTATTAGAGATGCCAGGAACACAGTCCAACCAGAGCTTGTCAGTACATCCAGGACCCCTCAGCCGGGTCCTTCCGGGGGGCAGGGAGCTTAGACCCCAGCCTGGGGCTCCCTGCATTTCGCCCCACAGCTCCAACCGGGGCAGGGAGGCCAGACCCTGTCTGCCTCGCTCGCCTCTCCTCCGGCCAGTTTCAAACTCCAACTCTCTAGCCCCTCCTCTGCCTTTGTCTGCTTCCCGGGCCAGGAGGTCACCTGATCCCTTTGTTCTCACACCTTCAGCTCTCACCTTTGCCGGGGGAGGGGCCAGGCCATCTCTTGCCAGCAGACAGGGCCATTCTCTGTGTCCAGGCCTCTGCCTTCTAGGGCTTTGTAACAATCATGCACCGTGTGTCCCACCACCTAGATACTCAAGCACTGCATAGGGGAAACTGAGGCACCCACACAGTACTCAGGGAAACCTTAACTACAGTCCTAGTTCGTCACATCTCTCCCCCCTCCGAGACCGAACTGAGCGGGGTCACTTTAGCCAGTGACCCGGGGAAGTTCGAACCTGGTTACACCAGGCCGTTCCAGTTCCACGGGCTCCCTTAGGTTGGGTGGGCTTGATGGCACCCGCAGGCCGCATGTGGGAAGGTTTATGCGGCCCGTGCCCTCTTCCCATCCCAAAACCCCTGGGGTTCAAGCTGAGATCAGGTCTTTTCCCAGCGCTCCAGTCTGGAGGGCTGTAGTTCGGGCTCTCTTGGTTAAGAGCCTCCCTCTTGATCTGGTCCCCTCTCTGACCACGTGTCTGTGTCACCAGCCGCTCGGCATCGGCCCCTTTTCCTGGATGCAGCCACGTTGGGGCGGAGTGGTGACCATACCCCGTAAAGTGCCACCCAAATAGATCCGGCTGCTGCTTCTTAAGGGCCTGCCCCATGGCCAGGCATTCCTTCTCTATGGCCTGACCGTTCTGCCTCCAGGGCAGCCGCTCCTTGCTCAGATACCCGATGGGGTATCTCTCCCCCTTCGCATAGGCCTGCATCAGCACCGCGCCCAGCCCTGTGTCTGAGGCTTCGGTGAACACTGTACAGGGCTTGGCCCGGTCTGGGTTTACTCGATCTATTGGGCCCTGGATTAGAGCCTCCTTCAGCGCACAGAGAGTCCTCTGGCCCTGCTCGGTCCAGACTGCCTCGTCTGGCTTCCCCTTCTTACCTAGCTCTGTGATGGGGGCAGCTAGGGAGCTAAAGGGGGTACAAACCTCTGGTAGTATCCCACCATCCCGCTAAAGGCCTGGACCTGTTTCTTGGTCTGGGGAACAGGCCAAACTCTGATCGCCTCCACCTTGGCCAGCCCTGGGCTGTTGAATGACTGGTTCACCTCTAAAGCCAGCCTGTCCTTGGCCTCTCTCTCCAGGTTCTGGGCTCTTTTCCAGTTACTCTGACTGGGGGACACCTGATGGAAGGATGGGCTCCCATCTCAGGGGAGAGATCCATCAGGGGGTCTTCCCCATTCTCCTCCCAATTGTCCCTTACCGGTTCTAGGGGTCCCCTTACTCTCCTCCCATACCACAGCTTGAAAGGGAAGCCCCCTGGTGATTCCTGGGGCACTTCCTTCTGCCATCGGTGGGGCAGGTACTTGTCCCAGTCCTGTGGATGCTGATTGCTGCAAGTCTTCAGCATCAGCCTCATGGTCCCCTGAACTCTCTCCACCAGCCCATTGCACTGGGGATGATATGCTGAGGCCCAACTGTGCCGGACCCCACATTTCTCCCACGAGCACCGGAGCAGGGCCGACATGAAGTTGGACCCTTGGTCTGTCAGGACTTCCTTGGGGAACCCCACTCGGCTGAAAATGGTCAGCAGCGCATCCGCCACGGTGTCTGCTTCAATGGAGGATAAGGGCACCGCCTCAGGGTAGCGGGTGGCAAAATCTACCACCACCCGAATGTACTTCTTCCCCGACTGGGTTGCCCTGCTGAGGGGGCCCACCCCATTCATAGCCACCTTCTGGAAAGGTTCCTCCCTGATGGGCAGGGACCTCCAGGGATCTTCTCCCTTACCCTGGGCCAGGTACAATAGCCGGTGATGATACTTCGGGTGCCCCACCGGCTGCCTCCTGATTCCCCCGCAGTTCTACTTCCCCTTGGGAAGCCCATTCCCGGCACAGGAATCCCTTCTCCCACAGGGATCTGTCTCTGCAGTCTTCCCCAAGGGGGTTTGCAGCGCTGTGGCCAGCAAGTTCCCTTAGCTTCTCCAAAGCGGGATCCCTCTGCAGCTCACTGGCCAGGCCTGGGGTCACTGCCCCACTGAGCCCTGTCCCTGGTGGCTCCCTCCCTGCCGTGGAATCACTTCCCGGCAGCACCTCTGGACCAGGCAAGCCTGGTTGGCAGCCGTCCTGCCCTGCCTGTGTGTTCCCCCACTCAGCTGGGGTCTCTGCTCCCCCCGGGCTCAGCGCTGCCCTGGCTGTCCCTGTGGGGCCAGGCAGCGAGCTCGCTGCTTTGGTCACAGCATCAGAGCCAGCGTGAGCCACCTCTCCAGTGTGCAGGGGGGTGGGGAGCATCTCTCTGACCCACCCCGCCCTAGGGGTCTGGTTACAGGCAGGCAGGTAACTGGGCCTGGCAGCTCCTCCCCCCTGCCAGCCAGGTCATTTGCATTTTCACTGACCATTTCCCTCTTAGCCAATTGGTTTCCTGAGTTCAAATTCAAATCCTCGGCCGTTACAGGGCCTGGATCCTGTCCCAAAGATACACAGTCACCCCCCAACAGCACCTCACCGCTGATATCCTGGAGACCCCCAACCACCAGCCAGCCCGACCCCTCCTGGGTCTGCACAGGGATCTGGGCCATAGGCAGGGCGAATGGGTCCGTCCCTGGGACCCTCACCCAGGTCACACAGCCCCCAGCAGCTGGTGGGGGTGCACCACCCGGGGCCTGACCACAACTCTCTCTGTCCCGGGGTCTTGCCACCCCCCGAATGTCTCTCCATTGACCATCAGCTTCCGCTTCCACTGGGGGTCCATAGGGCTTGAGTCCAGGGCCAGGAGTGGAAATCCGTCCACCATCCCACCCTTCTGGCTGGTGGAGTTTATGGCCTTGGGACCCAGCAAGGGGGTTAGATCCCGGGGCTTTTCCGCAGGGTCTCCCTGGTTCCAATCACCAGCCTGCTCCAAGGCAGTGAGGTGGGCCTCCACATCCCCACCCTCCTTAACCAGGGGCAGCAATTTAGGATCGAGGTTCCCTGCGGAGCTGGCACCCCGGGATCTGTCCCCACTTACCCTGGCCAGTCCCCTATGCCTCTCAGTTCCACCACCGCAAGTTCACGCTGCTGCTTCTTCTGTAGGTCTTTCTCGGGCTCTTGCTCTCTCTCACCGTCCTCTTGCTCTCTCAGACTCAGCTCCAGTCCCATCCGTCTCCGATCCCCTGCTGGGGAACCCGATCGTGAAGACCCCCGTCTGGTTGGGGACCAGACTCTTGGGGATGCCAGGCTATTACTTCAGCTGCTCCCAGATCCTGCTGTAGCCCCATTGGGGTCAGGAATCTGCTCCCTGGAATGGTCATCTTCCTCCAGCCGCGTGATTAACTGGGCTTTAGTGAGCTTTCCAATGGGCAGCCCTCTCTTTTTGCACAGGGTTACAATGCTCTTTTTAAGGAGAAGGCGATAGGCCATCACTTCACTGCTCCCAAGTTTGCTGTGGATCCGCAGGCCTGTGTGCTCTTAGCTCCCCACGGTTTCCAGGACGAACCCCAAGTGTGCCAGCCCTTCTCCAGGTCACCGCCTCTTTGCCAGGGTCGAGCTGCAGCTCCTGCGCCCCTGGGTCCACTCACGGCACCCCCAGGGGAACCCTGTCACTGCAAAATTCCTTCTCTCTCCCAGGGCCAAGCCGCAGGCTCCTCCGCCCCTGGGACTGCTCACTGTAGCCCCCAGGGGGACCCCTCATTGCACAGTCTTCTCGCTGGTCACACACTCCCAGGGGTTAAGCGTAGCTCCTCCGCTCCCCGAAACCGCTCCTCCGTGAGCCTTCAGCCCGCCTGGTCCTCGTTAGCCCCCCTTCGTTCTACTGCTCCCCAGTTACTTACTGCAGGAAGCGCCGTTCACGGGGTGCAGAACATCCCACCTCTGCCACCAGTTGTCACGGAGTATAGGGGAGTCCGGCCCTGCACCCCTCTTCCCCGGATTCACTGGGAGTCTCAGCCAGCCAGTAGAACAGAAGGTTTATTAGAGATGCCAGGAACACAGTCCAACCAGAGCTTGTCAGTACATCCAGGACCCCTCAGCCGGGTCCTTCCGGGGGGCAGGGAGCTTAGACCCCAGCCTGGGGCTCCCTGCATTTCGCCCCACAGCTCCAACCGGGGCAGGGAGGCCAGACCCTGTCTGCCTCGCTCGCCTCTCCTCCGGCCAGTTTCAAACTCCAACTCTCTAGCCCCTCCTCTGCCTTTGTCTGCTTCCCGGGCAGGAGGTCACCTGATCCCTTTGTTCTCACACCTTCAGCTCTCACCTTTGCCGGGGGAAGGGCCGGGCCATCTGTTGCCAGGAGACAGAGTGTCGGCCATTCTCTGTGTCCAGGCCTCTGCCTTCTAGGGCTTTGTAACAATCATGCACCGTTGTCCCACCACCTAGATACTCAAGCACTGCATAGGGGAAACCGAGGCACCCACACAGTACTCAGGGAAACCTTAACTACAGTCCTAGTTCGTCACACAGCCACTGGCCAAGTCACTCTTCTGTGCCTCAGTTTCCCCACCTGGATACTGGGTAGAATAAGCCCCAGCTGCGTTATAAAGCGCTCGGAGCTGTACGGCCGGAGATCCCCGGTGCTTTACAAAGGAGGTCAGATTCTTAATCCCCATTGCTCAGATGGGGAAACTGAGGCACGGGCAGGGAAAGGGACTTGGCCTATGTCACCCAGCAGGACAGTGGCAGAGCTGGGGAGGGAACCCAGGAGTCCTGGCTCCAGCCCCTCCCCCTGGCTGTAACCCACCAGCTCCCACTCCCCTCCCAGAGCCAGGAGAGAACCCAGGAGTCCTGACACACTGGGAACTCCATCCCCCCCTTAATTAAACAGAGCTAATTACCCCCCCCCCCCAATTGCCTTTAACCCTCTTGCTGCCCCCGGCACCCATTACATGGCGTTAGTTCTCCCCTCCCTCACCCCGCCCCCCCGTGCAATTAAATGCCCCCCGTCAATTCTTTCATTTGCATTCACTAATTGGCAATAATTGCAGGCGGGCAAGTGGGTACCTCCCACCATGTTGCTACTGGGCACCTATCCCACCCTCTGCTAACGAACGGCCACCAATAATTCCCCCCCCCCCTTAAATCTTTATTAATCCAACCCGGCATCAGCCTGGGCCTAAATCCCCCCCCCCCCCAGCGTCTCGCCTCGCCCCCCCTCCCCGGCCCCCCAGTTCCTGTTGTTCCCGACTGACGCTGTCCCGGCGGCATCCGGACCTCGGGAGCGGTTCCGGGGGGGGCGGCGCTGAGCGTGGGATCAGTCGGGGGGAGAACTGAGCACCCCACTACACACACAAGCAGTGCCAGCCACGTACACACACACACAATACACACACGCTGCCAGCCAGGTACACGCACATGCAGTGCCAGCCGGGTGCACACACACACTCACACACACACACACACACACACACACACTGACTGACACACACACACACACACACACACACCACACACGGCCAGCCAGGTACACGCACATGCAGTGCCAGCCGGGTGCACACACACACTGACACACACACACACACACACACACACACACACTGACACACACACACACACACACACAACACACACACTGACACACACACGCTGCCAGCCAGGTACACGCACATGCGGTGCCAGCCGGGTGCACACACACACTGACACACAACACACACACACACTGCCAGCCAGGTACACGCACATGCAGTGCCAGCCGGGTGCACACACACACTGACACACACACACACACACGCTGCCAGCCAGGTACATGCACATGCAGTGCCAGCCGGGTGCACACACACACTGACACACACACACACACACACACACACACACGCTGCCAGCCAGGTACACGCACATGCGGTGCCAGCCGGGTGCACACACACACTGACACACAACACACAACACACACACACACACACGCTGCCAGCCAGGTACACGCACATGCGGTGCCAGCCGGGTGCACACACACACTGACACACACACACACACACACACACACACGCTGCCAGCCAGGTACACGCACATGCAGTGGTGCAACACACACTGACACACACCACACACACACACACACACGCTGCCAGCCAGGTACACGCACATGCGGGTGCCAGCCGGGTGCACACACACACTGACACACACCACACACACAACACACACACCCACGCTGCCAGCCAGGTACACGCACATGCGGTGCCCAGCCTCAGGTACACGCACATGCGGTGCCAGCCGGGTGCACACACACACTGACACACACACACACACACACACACGCTGCCAGACAGGTACACGCACATGCGGTGCCAGCCGGGTGCACACACACACACACACACACACACACACGCTGCCAGCCAGGTACACGCACATGTGGTGCCAGCCGGGTGCACACACGCTGTCACGGACTCACAGGTCGTGTCCACTCCTGGCCCCATGCAGTCCCTGGCAGGAACACACACACACACACACACACACACACACACACACACACGTGGTGCCAGCCGGGTACACACACACGCACTGACACACAGACAGCCACCTGGGTACACAAACATGCGGTGCCCACCAGGTACACACACACACAGACACACACACACAGAGCCAGCTAGATACACACACACACACACTGCCAGCCGGGTACACACACACAGTGCCAGTAGAGTACACACACTGATGCACACACACATGCGGTGCCAGCCAGGTACACACACACACACACTCACACGTGGTGCCAGCCGAGTACACACACACACACACGGTGCCAGCCGGGTACACACACACACACACACACACACAGACACAGACACACACACACACAGTGCCAGCCGGGTACACACACACACACACACACGGTGCCAGCCGGGTACACACACACACACACAGACACATACACACACACACACGGTGCCAGCCATGCCCACCCCCAGGCAGGAGGTGCCCAGCCAAGCCAGGGGGCTCCCCGGGGACTCCCCCCCCAACCTGCTCCCCCCGTCCCCCCACCCCCACCCCGTACCTCGGGCCAGCGGCAGCAGCAGCAGCGGCCCCATGGCTGAGCGTGGAGCCCGGAGCCCCCCGGCCCCGAGCCGGCCCCCACCCGGCCATTGTCCAGAGCTTCCTGGGCCCACAATGCGGGGCGGGGCGGGGACCCGCCTCCTTCCTCCCCGCAGCCCGGGGGCCCCCTGCCCCCACAGGGACACAGCCCAGCCCACATGGGGGGCCACCCCGGCTCAGCCGCTGAGGGGCGCTCAGGCTGCCGCCATGCCCCAGGCCGGCGCTGGGTTTGGGGGTCACCTTCCCCCACCTGCCCAGACTGGGGGTCCCGCTGGGTTTGGGGGTCACCCTCCCCCCACCTGCCCAGACTGGGGGCCCTGCTGGATTTGGGGGTCACCCTCCCCCCACCTGCCCAGACTGGGGGCCCTGCTGGGTTTGGGGGTCACCCTCCCCCCACCTGCCCCAGACTGGGGATCCCGCTGGGTTTGGGGGTCACCCTGCCCCCACCTGCCCAGACTGGGGATCCCGCTGGGTTTGGGGGTCACCCTGCCCCCACCTGCCCAGACTGGGGCCCCGCTGGGTTTGGGGGTCACCCGGCCCTCACCTGCCCAGACTGGGGGCCCCGCTGGGTTTGGGGGGTCACCCTGCCCCCACCTGCCCAGACTGGGGGTCCCGCTGGGTTTGGGGGTCACCCTGCCCCCACCTGCCCAGACTGGGGGTCCCGCTGGGTTTGGGGGTCACCCTCCCCCCACCTGCCCAGACTGGGGGTCCCGCTGGGTTTGGGGGTCACCCTGCCCCCACCTGCCCAGACTGGGGGTCCTGCTGGGTTTGGGGGTCACCCCCCTGTGCGACAGGAGCCAGGCGGTTCACAATCACCTCTCGCTTTTATTTATAGATGTAAAAAAGCCCCCGGGGCAGGATCCCGCTGGGGGATCCACAGAAGGGGGGGGTACCCCACAGGCAGGGGAGCCCCCCCCCGGTCCCTCATCACGGCTCCCCCAGTCTATAAATATCCACAGGGGAAAATAGTGCAGTACGGGGGTGGGGGGGCATGATCACCCCCCCCCCAGGAATGGGGGCAGGTACTCATACGGGGGGGGTCGCCTCAAGGAAGGGGGGGGTCCAAGCGCTGTCCCCCAGCCCATCTGGAGGGGGGGGGCTAAGTGCTACCTCATGTGGGAGGGGCGGTCACTAAGGGGGCAGGGCTAGCCCTCACCCATGGGGGAAGGGGCAGTGCCTGAGGGGGCGGGGCTAGGCTCATGGGGGAGGAGGGGTTATCTGAAAGGGGGCGGGGTTAGTGCTGCTCAGGTGGGAGGAGCTATCCACAAAGGGCAGGATGGGCCTCAACACAGGCGGGGCTGTTACCAATAGGGGCGGGGCTAGTCACATGTGGGCGTGGCCATTGCCAAGATGGCATCTCAGGGGGCAAGGCGAGACCCAGGTGGGCACAGCTGTCGCGAAGGGGCGTGGCTAACCCTAGGTGGGCGTGGCCCTAGCTGAGGGGCATGACTACCCCAGGTGGGCGTGGCTCTCACCAAGGGTTAGCTATGGGTGGGCGTGGCTCCCGTGGAGGGGCGTGGCTAGCCCTCGCCCTGCTCCCCGAGGTAGAAG
The DNA here is from genome assembly GCA_037349315.1 of Chelydra serpentina. Taxonomy (NCBI): domain Eukaryota; kingdom Metazoa; phylum Chordata; order Testudines; family Chelydridae; genus Chelydra; species Chelydra serpentina. Next base: position 35,811 of record JBAIAC010000090.1, on the reverse strand, counting down.
GTGCGGGGGCGCCGGGCGGAGGGCAGGGAGCGGGGGGGGCGCAGGGGGCCCCGGGCCGGGCGGGCCTGCACGGAGGGCGCCTGGGTGCGGTTGTCGGGCGCCAGGGGGCGGCGCAGGGAGGGCGGCACCGTGGAGCTCTTGATGTGGATCACGCGGGTGTCCATCACCTCGCAGTCGATCTGCATCATCACCTCGAAGCCCCGCGATGCGTTGTACAGGCTCTCTGGGGAGAGATGGGGGTCAGCCGGCTCTGGGGCGGGGCCGGCTCCGGGGCGGGGCCGGCTCCGGGGCGGGGCTGGCCACATGGGGACCCCGCAGCTGGCTCCGGGGCGGGGCTGGTGATATGGGGACCCCTCACCCGGCGCTGGGATGCAGCCGGCTCTGGGGTGGGGTATGGGGGGCCGGTTATCGCGGTTACGAAGCACAGGGAGCCCAGACCGTACCATTCAGCGCCATGGCTGGCATCACCAGCGACATCTTGGGCCGGGTGGTTTTGTTGTGGCTGATGGCCGGGAGCAGGAGGTGATCCTGGGGCCAGGAGACAGACAGACAGAATGAGAGACAGACGAGCAGAGAGCGCCCCCTGCTGTCCCTGCCCCACCCCCCTGCAGCCCAGCCCCCCAGCACCGCCCTGGAGCCATGGGACCGTCCCCGCCCCGCTCCCTGCAGCTCAGCCCCCCAGCACCGCCCCTGGAGCCATGGGACCGTCCCCGCCCCGCTCCCTGCAGCCCAGCCCCCCAGCACCGCCCAGGGGCGATGGACCAGGCCTGACTGCCCGGGCAGAGCCCCCTGCTGCCCCCGCCCCGCTCCCTGCAGCCCAGCCCCCCAGCACCGCCCTGGAGCCATGGGACCGTCCCCGCCCCGCTCCCTGCAGCCCCAGCCCCCCAGCACCGCCCAGGGGCGATGGACCAGCCCTGACTGCCCCCGGGGAGAGCCCCCTGCTGCCCCCGCCCCACCCACTGCAGCCCAGCCCCCAGCACCGCCCTGGGGCGATGGACCAACCCGGCCTGCCCGGGGAGAGCCCCCCCGCTACCCCGCCCCGCTCCCTGCAGCCCAGCCCCCCAGCACTGCCCTGGGGCGATGGGGCAGCCCTGCCTGCCCGGGCAGAGCCCCCCGCTGCCCCCGCCCCACCCCCTGCAGCCCAGCCCCCCAGCACCGCCCTGGGGCAATGGGGCAGCCCTGCCTGCCCAGGCAGAGCCCCCGCTGCCCCCGCCCCGCTCCCTGCAGCCCGGCCCCCCAGCCCCGCCCTGGGGCAATGGGGCAGCCCTGCCTGCCCGGGCAGAGCCCCCTGCTGCCCCCGCCCCGCTCCCTGCAGCCCCCCAGCACCGCCCTGGGGCAATGGGGCAGCCCTGCCTGCCCGGGCAGAGCCCCCCTGCGGCACAGCCCCAGCTCACCCTACGGAAGGACACCACGTAGAACGTGTCCTCCCGCCGGTCGATGGCGTCCATGAAGTCGTGCTCCGTGCGGTCGGGGCGCTGATAGAGCTGCAGCTGGCTCAGCGAGTCCCTGAAACGGGAGACGGGCGTCAGGAAACAGGGGCCTGTCCCCTCCGGGGGGCGCCGGCCCCGATCCGGGCATAGGGCAGGGCCTGGCTGGCTCCGGGGGGATCTGGGGCCCCTTACCTCTCTGGGCGTTCGGGGGGGTGGCTGGGACGTATCGCGACGGGCTGGGCGCCTTCCTCTGGGGCGACCCCTGTGACTGAGATGGGGGAGAAGGTTAGTGGGGGGCACCGGGGGATCCCTGCAAGAGCCCAGCCAAGGCTGCCACTTGGCACCCCCAGAGGATTCTGGGTAACGCCCTGTGGACCGGGCAGCTCCCAGCCTCCCCTCCCTGCAGTCCAGACATGGATGGACTTGGCCCCTCCCCACCCTGGCTTGCCCCGCCCCTCCAGCCTCACCTGATTGGCCTGTGGCTTGCGGGACGGCAGGGGCTTCCTGCGGTTGATCTGGTGCCGACGCACCCAGCCGCTGAGCTCGTCCGCCAGCCTGGGGGGCAGAGCGGGAGGGGGAGGGTTAAAGTGGGGTTCAGGGGCGACGCCCATTGGCATACGTTGGCAGCCCCCAGGGGATTGTGCGATACGTTAAGCGCTGTCCCCGGCGGGGGGGCGCGGGGAACCCACCGGAGCGACTCGGTGCGGTTAAAGTGGCGGCAGTCGGACGCCAGGAACAGCTTGTCCAGGTCCCGCAGCATCAGGTCCTTCATGCCGGAGAGGGAGGCCGTGAGGTTCCTGGGGGAGCAGAGAGCAGCGTCACCGGGGGCTCTGGGGGGCGGCGGGGGTGGGGGGAGCCCCTTGCGCCCTTACCTGAACCTGGTCTTGCCCACGCTGGCAGGGGCCAGCTTCTCCCGTGGCTCCTCCTTCGGCGGCTGCTCCACCACGCCCAGCAGGTGCCGGCGGCTCTGCCCGGCTCCCGCCCCCTGGCTGGGCGGCACCGTCTCCATGGCCTTCTGCTCGCTGATGCTGGGGGGGGAGGGAGGGGTCAGACAGGCCAGGCTGCTCCCAGGGAAGACTGGGACACGTTACCCACAATCCCCTGCAGGCAGGAGTGTGATACGCGCTAAGAGGGCAGCTCCCGGGGGATGCTGGGACACATTACCCACAATCCTCTGCCAGGGGGATGCTGGGACATGTTACCCACAATCCCCTGCAGACAGGAGTGTGTTAGGGGGCTAAGAGGGCAGCTCCCAGGGGATGCTGGGACACATTACCCACAATTCCCTGCCAGGGGATGCTGGGACACGTTACCCACAATCCCCAGCAGGCAGTGTGATAAGGGGGGGGCTAAAACATTACCCACAATCCCCTGGGGCCTCACCTGACGGGCCCGAAGTTGAAGGCGATGAAGAGCAGCACGACCATAACGCAAACGACCTTCCGGTTCCCAGGGCTGAACTTCAGCTCCCTGCTCTGGAGACGAGGGGAGAGGGGGGTGTAAGAATGGTACGGTCCGAGCGAAACCACCCTCCCACCAAGGGCTGCCTCCCCCGAAAATATCATAATGGTACATCCCAGCCAAAGGCAGAACTCCCCCTCCAAACCAGGAAGCCATGATGGTATGTCCCACCAACTTCCCACCCCATATCATAATGGTACATCTCAGCCAGAACTTCCCCCTACAATGGTATGTCCCACTGACTCCCCTCCCCCTAAATTGCTATCATAAAGAAACATCCTACCAGAGATAGACACCCCCCCACACATTATAATGGAACCTCCTAGCAGAAAACAAAATGTTCTTGCCCCCCCCCCTCTTACTATCATAATGGAACAACCCACCAAATGGTTGACACCCCCCCCCCCAGGGGTGCTAATGGAATATTGCTATGGGACAGCCTAGACTCCCCTTTTACAAGGAACATAATGGTACATCCCTAAAAATTCTCAATCCACCATCCGAGAGAGCATAATGGAATCTCCCAGGAGACAACGCTAATGGCATTCTCCAGAAAGCAATTTACCCCCATCACACAGTGGAGCTAATGGTATGTCCCAAGAGGAGACTTCACAATCCCTTCTCCTCTCGGGGACCATAGCACCCCTCAGATGACAATGGAATGTCTCACAAGGAGGCTGCATTTCCTTTTGCTCCCTTCCCCCCTCCACATTAGACATAATGGAATATCCCAGCAACAGAAAATATGAACAGCTCCACCCTAGGAAAGGGATCACAATGGGACAGCCCAGCAGAAAGCATCTACCATTATCACTCCTGAGGTAGGGGGGAGAAGGGATTTAGATTGTACCATTATAAACTCTACATGGGGAACAACACCTTGCTCGGAGTACCAGTAGGGTCCCTACATGGGGTTCTGCTTGCTACAAGATATACCACTATGAGGGGGGGGGGGGGGGACACGACTTTATGGGATGTACCATCATGATCATTAAATGCGGGGGGGGGCAGCTTGCTGCTAAAATGTACCATTCTGATGCAGGGAGGGAGACTGGCTGCAAGAATGTACCATTCTGACATGGAGAGTTGAAATGTACCATTATGACCCTGCATGAGAGGGGTGGAGCAAGAGAGCTGATTTCTGGGACGAATCATTATGCTTTCCTGCCGAGATCTACCATGAAGTATCACATATGGGGGGAGGGCATGCTTGGTGCTGGAATGTACCATTGTGACCCGCCGCGGGGGGCGCTCACCTCGGCCAGCCGGCAGTCCAGCCGGCGCCGCAGGAGGGCGTTCTCCCGCCGCAGCCGCTCGTTCTCGGCCAGCGCCTCCCGCAGGCGGCACTCCAGCCCCTGCAGGTATTCCTTCTTCTTCCGGCGCGACTGGCAGGCCGACTCCCGGTTCTTGATCATCCGCTGCTGCCGCTTCAGCACCTTCACCTGCGGCAGGGCAGGCAGAAAAGGGGGGCTGCGGGTCGGGAGTGAGGGGCACCGGGCCGGGCTAGCAGGGGGCTGCGGGTCGGGAGTGAGGGGCACCGGGCCGGGCTAGCAGGGGGCTGCGGGTCGGGAGTGAGGGGCACCGGGCCGGGCTAGCAGGGGCTACGGGTCGAGAGTGAGGGGCACCGGGCTGGGCTAGCAGGGGGCTGCGGGTCGGGAGTGAGGGGCACCGGGCTGGGCTAGCAGGGGGCTGCGGGGCAGGAGTGAGGGGCACCGGGCTGGGCTAGCAGGGGGCTGCGGGGCGGGAGTGAGGGGCACCGGGCTGGGCTAGCAGGGGGCTGCGGGTCGGGAGTGAGGGGCACCGGGCTGGGCTAGCAGGGGCTACGGGTCGAGAGTGAGGGGCACCGGGCTGGGCTAGCAGGGGGCTGCGGGTCGGGAGTGAGGGGCACAGGGCTGGGCTAGCAGGGGCTGCGGGTCGGGAGTGAGGGGCACCGGGCTGGGCTAGCAGGGGGCTGCGGGGCAGGAGTGAGGGGCACCGGGCTGGGCTAGCAGGGGGCTGCGGGGCGGGAGTGAGGGGCACCGGGCTGGGCTAGCAGGGGGCTGCGGGTCGGGAGTGAGGGGCACCGGGCTGGGCTAGCAGGGGGCTGCGGGTCGGGAGTGAGGGGCACAGGGCTGGCCTAGCAGGGGGCTGCGGGTCAGGAGTGAGGGGCACCGGGCTGGGCTAGCCAGGGGGCTGCGGGGCGGGAGTGAGGGCACCGGGCTGGGCTAGCAGGGGGCTGCGGGTCGGGAGTGAGGGGCACCGGGCTGGGCTAGCAGGGGCTACGGGTCGGGAGTGAGGGGCACCGGGCTGGGCTAGCAGGGGGCTGCGGGTCGGGAGTGAGGGGCACCGGGCTGGGCTAGCAGGGGCTGCGGGTCGGGAGTGAGGGGCACCGGGCTGGGCTAGCAGGGGGCTGCGGGTCGGGAGTGAGGGGCACCGGGCTGGGCTAGCAGGGGGCTGCGGGTCGGGAGTGAGGGGCACCGGGCTGGGCTAGCAGGGGCTACGGGTCGAGAGTGAGGGGCACCGGGCTGGGCTAGCAGAGGGCTACTGGGCGGGAGTGAGGGGCACAGGGCTGGGCTAGCAGGGGCTACGGGGCGGGAGTGAGGGGCACAGGGCTGGGCTAGCAGGGGGCTGCGGGGCAGGAGTGAGGGGCACCGGGCTGGGCTAGCAGGGGGCTGCGGGGCAGGAGTGAGGGGCACCGGGGGGCTAGGGGCTGCGGGTCGGGAGTGAGGGGCACCGGGCTGGGCTAGCAGGGGCTACGGGTCGGGAGTGAGGGGCACCGGGCTGGGCTAGCAGGGGGCTGCGGGTCGGGAGTGAGGGGCACCGGGCTGGGCTAGCAGGGGGCTGCGGGTCGGGAGTGAGGGGCACCGGGCTGGGCTAGCAGGGGGCTGCGGGTCGGGAGTGAGGGCACCGGGCTGGGCTAGCAGGGGGCTGCGGGTCGGGAGTGAGGGGCACCGGGCTGGGCTAGCAGGGGCTGCGGGTCGGGAGTGAGGGGCACCGGGCTGGGCTAGCAGGGGGCTGCGGGTCGGGAGTGAGGGGCACCGGGCTGGGCTAGCAGGGGCTACGGGTCGAGAGTGAGGGGCACCGGGCTGGGCTAGCAGAGGGCTACTGGGCGGGAGTGAGGGGCACTGGGCTGGGCTAGCAGGGGGCTGCGGGTCAGAGTGAGGGGCACAGGGCTGGGCTAGCAGGGGGCTGCGGGTGGGGTTTGGGGGGCGCTGGGCTAGCAGGGGGCTGCGGGTCACGAGTGAGGGGCACAGGGCTGGGCTAGCAGGGGGCTGCGGGTCGGGAGTGAGGGGCACAGGGCTGGGCTAGCAGGGAGCTTTGGGTCGGGAGTGAGGGGCACAGGGCTGGGCTAGCAGGGGGCTGCGGGTCGGGAGTGAGGGGCACCGGGCTGGGCTAGCAGGGGGCTGCGGGTCGGGAGTGAGGGGCACCGGGCTGGGCTAGCAGGGGCTGCGGGTCGGGAGTGAGGGGTGTGACGAACTAGGACTGTTGTTAAGGTTTCCCTGAGTACTGTGTGGGTGCCTCGGTTTCCCCTATGCAGTGCTTGAGTATCTAGGTGGTGGAACAAGGATGCATGATTGTTACAGAGGGGCCTGGACACAGAGAATGGCCGACACTCTGTATCCTAGAAACCGATGGCCCCGGGCCCTCCCCTGCAAAGGTATGTGTTGAAGGTGTGAGAACAAAGGGATCAGGTGACCTTCTGGCCCGGGAGGCAGACAAAGGGGGAGGAGGGGGTGGTGAGTTTCAGTTTGGAGCTGGCTTGGGAAGAGGAGGGGGAGGGGGGCAGACAGGGTCTGGCCTCCCTGCCCCGTTTGGAGCTGTGGGGTGAAATGCAGGGAGCCCCCAGGCTGGGGTCTAAGCTCCCTGCCCCCCGGAAGGACCCGACTGAGGGGTCCTGGTTGTACTGACAAGCTCTGGTTGGACTGTGTTCCTGGCATCTCTAATAAACCTTCTGTTCTACTGGCTGGCTGAGACTCCCAGTGAATCCGGGGAAGAGGGGTGCAGGGCCGGACTCCCCTTATACTCCGTGACAACTGGAGCCAGCGGGACGTTCTGCACCCCGTGAACGGCGGTTCCTGCAGTAAGTAACTGGGGAGCAGTAGAACGAAGGGGGGCTAACGAGGACCAGGCGGGCTGAAGGCTCACAGAGGAGCGGTTTCGGGGAGCGGAGGAGCTACGCTTAACACCTGGGAGTGTGTGACCAGCGAGAAGGACTGTGCAATGATGGGGTCCCCCTGGGGGCTGCAGTGAGCAGTCCCAGGGGCGGAGGAGCCTGCGGCTTGGCCCTGGGAGAGAGAAGGAATTTTGCAGTGACAGGGTTCCCCTGGGGGTGCCGTGAGTGGACCCAGGGGCGGAGGAGCTGCAGCTCGACCCTGGCAAAGAGGCGGTGACCTGGAGAAGGGCTGGCACACTTGGGGTTCTTCCTGGAAACCGTGGGGAGCTAAGAGCACACAGGCCTGCGAGTCCACAGCAAACTTGGGAGCAGTGAAGTGATGGCGTATCGCCTTCTCCTTAAGAAGAGCATTGTAACCCTGTGCAAAAAGAGAGGGATACACATTGGGAAGCTCACTAAAGCCGAGCTAATTGTGCAGCTGGAGAAGGGATGACCATTTTAAGGAGCAGATTCCTGACCCCAATGGGGCTACAGCAGAATCTGGGAGCAGCTGGAGCGGTAGCCTGGCATCCCCAAGAGTCTGGTCCCCAACCAGACGGGGGTCTTCACGATCGGGTTCCCCAGCAGGGGATCGGAGACGGATGGGACTGGAGCTGAGTCCGAGAGAGCAAGAGGACGGTGAGAGACAGCAAGAGCCCGAGAAAGGGCTACAGGAGAAGCAGCAGCGTGAACTGGCGGTGGTGGAACGGAGAGGCATAGGGGACTGGCCAGGGGTAAGTGGGGACAGATCCCGGGGTGCCAGCTCCGCAGGGAACCTCGATCCTAAATTGCTGCCCCTAGTTAAGGAGGGCGGGGATGTGGAGGCCCACCTCACTGCCTTGGAGCAGGCTGGTGATTGGAACCAGGGAGACCCTGCGGAAAAGCCCCGGGATCTAACCCCCTTGCTGGGTCCCAAGGCCATAAACTCCGCCAGCCAGATGGGTGGGATGGTGGACGGATTTCCACTCCTGGCCCTGGACTCAAGCCCTATGGACCCCCAGTGGGAGCGGAAGGTGATGGTCAATGGAGAGACATTCTGGGGGTGGCAAGACCCCGGGACAGAGAGAATTGTGGTCAGGCCCCGGGTGGTGCACCCCCACCAGATGCTGAGGGGCTGTGTGACCTGGGTGAGGGTCCCAGGAATGGAACCGGTCGCCCTGCCTATGGCCCAGATCCCTGTGCAGACCCAGGAGGGGTCGGGCTGGCTGGTGGTTGGGGTTCTCCAGGATATCAGCGGTGAGGTGCTATTGGGGGGTGACTGTGTATCTTTGGGACAGGATCCAGGCCCTGGCCCTGTAACGGCCGAGGATTTGAATTTAAACCCAGGGAACCAATTGGCTAAGAGGGAAATGGTCAGTGAAAATGCAAATGACCTGGCTGGCAGAGGGAAGGAGCTGCTGGGCCCTGGTTACCTGCCTGCCTGTAACCAGACCCCTAGGGCGGGGTGGGACAGAGAGATGCTCCCCACCCCCCTGCACAATGGAGAGGTGGCTCAGGCAGTCTCTGATGCAGAGAGCAAAGCAGCGAGCTCGCTGCCTGGCCCCACAGGGACAGCCAGGGCAGCGCTGAGCACGGGGGGAGCAGAGACCCCAGCTGAGTTGGGGGACACACAGGCAGGGCAGGACAGCTGCCAACCAGGCTGGCCTGGTCCAGAGGTGCTGCTGGGAAGTGATTCCACGGCAGGGAGGGAGCCACCAGGGACAGGGCTCAGGGGGGTGGAGACCCCAGGCCCAGCCAGTGAGCTGCAGAGGGATCCCGCCTTGAAGAAGCTAAGGGAGCTTGCTGGCCACAGCGCTGCAAACCCCCTTGGGGAAGGCTGCAGAGACAGACCCCTGTGGGAGAAGGGATTCCTGTGCCGGGAATGGGCTCCCCAAGGGGAAGTAGAACTGTGGGGAATCAGGAGGCAGCCGGTGGGGCCCCAGAAGTATCATCCCCGGCTATTGTACCTGGCCCAGGGTAAGGGAGAAGATCCTTGGAGGTCCCTGCCCATCGGAGAGGCACCTTTCCAGAAGGCGGCTATGGATAGAGTGGGAGTTCCCAGCAAGGTCCTTACAGACAAGGGATCTGAGGTCATGTCAGCCCTGCTCTGCGGCGTGTGGGAGAAAGGTGGGGTCTGGCCCACCTGGGCCTCTGCATATCACCCTCAGCCCAACGGGCTGGTGGAGAGTTGTCAGGGGACCGTGAGGCTGATGCTGAGGACTTGTATAAATCGGCATCTGCAGGACTGGGACAAGTACCTGCCCCGCCGATGGCACAGGGAAGTGCCCCAGGAATCCCCAGGGTGCTGCCCTGTCGAGCTGTTGTATTGGAGGAAAGTAAGGGGACCCCTAGAACCGGTAAGGGACGATTGGGAGGAGAAGGGGGAAGACCCCCTGATGGATCTCTCCCCTGAGATGGGAGCCAATCCTCCCATCAGGTGTCCCCCATTCAGAGTAACTGGGAAAAGAGCCCAGAACCTGGAGAGAGAGGCCAAGGACAGGCTGGCTTTAGAGGTGAACCAGTCATTCAACAGCCCAGGGCTGGCCAAGGTGGAGGCGATCAGAGATTGGCCTGTTCCCCAGACCAAGAAACAGGTCCAGGCCTTTAGCGGGATGGTGGGGTACCACCAGAGGTTTGTATCCCCCTTTAGCTCCCTAGCTGCCCCCATCACAGAGCTAGGTAAGAAGGGGAAGCCAGACGAGGCAGTCTGGACCGAGCAGGGCCAGAGGGCTCTCTGTGCGCTGAAGGAGGCTCTAATCCAGGGCCCAATAGATCGAGTAAACCCAGACGGGGCCAAGCCCTGTACAGTGTTCACCGAAGCCTCAGACACAGGGCTGGGCGCGGTGCTGACGCAGGCCTATGCGAAGCGGGGGAGACACCCCATCGGGTATCTGAGCAAGGAGCTGCTGCCCTGGAGGCAGAACGCTCAGGCCATAGAGAGGGAATGCCTGGCCATGGGGCAGGCCCTTAAGAAGCAGCAGCCGGATCTATTTGGGTGGCGCTTTACGGGGTATAGTCACCACTTCGCCCCGACGTGGCTGCATCCAGGAAAAGGGGCCGATGCCGAGCGGCTGGTGACAGAGACACGTGGGCAGAGAGGGGACCAGATCAAGAGGGAGGCTCTTAACCAAGAGAGCCCGAATTACAGCCCTCCAGACTGGAGCGCTGGGAAAAGACCTGATCTCAGCTTGAACCCCAGGGGTTTTGGGATGGGAAAAGGGCACGGGCCGCATAAACCTTCCCACATGCGGCCTGCGGGTGCCATCAAGCACCCCCGACCTAAGGGAGCACGTGGAACTGGAACGGCCTGGTGTGACCAGGTTCGAACTTCCCCAGGTCACTGGCTAAAGTGACCCCGCTCAGTTCGTTCTCGAAGGGGGGAGAGATGTGACGAACTAGGACTGTTGTTAAGGTTTCCCTGAGTACTGTGTGGGTGCCTCGGTTTCCCCTATGCAGTGCTGGAGTATCTAGGTGGTGGAACAAGGTGGCATGAGTGTTACAGAGGGGCCTGGACACAGAGAATGACTGACACTCTGTCTCCTAGCAACCGATGGCCCCGGCCCCTCCCCTGCAAAGGTGGGAGCTGAAGGTGTTGGAACAAAGGGATCAGGTGACCTCCTGGCCCGGGAAGCAGACAAAGGGGGAGGAGGGGTTGGATAGTTTCAGTTTCGAGCTGGCCGGAGAAGAGGGGAGAGAGGCAGACAGGGTCTGGCCTCCCTGCCCCGTTTGGAGCTGTGGGGTGAAATGCAGGGAGCCCCAGGCTGGGGTCTAAGCTCCCTGCCCCCCGGAAGGGCCCGACTGAGGGGTCCTGGATGTACTGACAAGCTCTGGTTGGACTGTGTTCCTGGCATCTCTAATAAACCTTCTGTTCTACTGGCTGGCTGAGACTCCCAGTGAATCTGGGGAAGAGGGGTGCAGGGCCGGACTCACCCACACTCTGTGACAAGGGGCACAGGGCTGGGCTAGCAGGGGGCTGCGGGTCGGGAGTGAGGGGCACAGGGCTGGGCTAGCAGGGGGCTGCGGGTCGGGACTGAGGGGCACCGGGCTGGGCTAGCAGGAGGCTACGGGGCAGGAGTGAGCGGCACAGGGCTGGGCTAGCAGGGGCTACGGGGCAGGAGTGAGGGGCACTGGGCTGGGCTAGCAGGGGCTACGGGGCAGGAGTGAGGGGCACTGGGCCGGGCTAGCAGGGGGCTACGGGGCAGGAGTGAGCGGCATAGGGCTGGGCTAGCAGGGGGCTACGGGTCGGGAGTGAGGGGCACCGGGGTGGGGTAGCAGGGGGCTACGGGTCGGGAGTGAGGGGCACCGGGCTGGGCTAGCAGGGGGCTATGGGGCAGGAGTGAGGGGCACCGGCCGCACTGTTACTCACGTCAATCTCTGGGTTGCAGGGTCCGAGCTGGCTCGGGGCCGGGACGATTGTTTTGGCCTCGAGTTTGGGGGCGCTGGGGGGCAGCCTGGCCGGGGGGCCCTCCTTCCCCGGGGGCTGCACCTTGAGGAGCCCCGAGAGCGGGAGGTGCAGGAGGTCGCTGTGGGAGATGACGACAGACGGTGCTGGGACTGCGGGGAGGGACGTCGGTCAGTGTCCAACACACGCACCAGCCCCGAGCCCCACGCTCCCGCCCCACGCTCCCGCCCCGAGCCAGCCAATACCAGCCCCACGCTCCCGCCCCGAGCCAGCCAATACCAGCCCCACGCTCCCGCCCCGAGCCAGCCAATACCAGCCCCACGCTCCCGCCCCGAGCCAGCCAATACCAGCCCCACGCTCCCGCCCCGAGCCAGCCAAGGCCTGCCCCGGGGCGCCCCCCAGAGGGGACCAGCCCCACGCTCCCGCCCCGAGCCAGCCAATACCAGCCCCACGCTCCCGCCCCGAGCCAGCCAATACCAGCCCCACGCTCCCGCCCCGAGCCAGCCAATACCAGCCCCACGCTCCCGCCCCGAGCCAGCCAATGCCTGCCCCGGGGCGCCCCCCAGAGGGGACCAGCCCCACGCTCCCGCCCCGAGCCAGCCAATGCCTGCCCTGGGGCGCCCCCCAGAGGGGACCAGCCCCACGCTCCCGCCCCGAGCCAGCCAATGCCTGCCCTGGGGCGCCCCCCAGAGGGGACCAGCCCCACGCTCCCGCCCCGAGCCAGCCAATGCCTGCCCCGGGGCGCCCCCCAGAGGGGACCAGCCCCGTGCCCCATACCTGTGATGGCTGGCTTGAGGGGCTGGGCCCCCGTCACCGTTTGCAGTAGTATTGTGGGGCTGCTGGTGGCTGTGGGCTGCACCGGGACGGTGGCCACCACCACCGGCTTTGGCTGGATGGGCGGCTTCCGGCTCAGGATCGACTCAGCCTTGATGGGAGTCACCGGCTTCCCTGCAAGAGAGGGCCATGTACTTTCCCCACTCCCCCCCCAGCCAGCCCCTCACCCCGCTCCCCCAGTGCCCCCCCAGCCAGCCAGCCCCTCATCCCGCTCCCCCAGTGCCCCCCCAGCCAGCCCCTCACCCCGCTCCCCCAGTGCCCCCCCCAACCAGCCCCTCACCCCGCTCCCCCAGTGCCCCCCCCAGCCAGCCCCTCACCCCGCTCCCCCAGTGCCCCCCCAGCCAGCCCCGCAGCCCGCTCCCCCAGTGCCCCCCCACCCAGACCCTCACCCCGCTCCCCTAGTGCCCCCCCACACAGCCAGCCCCTCACCCCGCTCCCCCAGTGCCCCCCCACCCAGCCAGCCCCTCACCCCGCTCCCCCAGTGCCCCCCTACACAGCCAGCCCCTCACCCCGCTCCCCCAGTGCCCCCCCACCCAGCCAGCCCCTCACCCCGCTCCCCCAGTGCCCCCCCCACCCAGCCAGCCCCTCACCCCGCTCCCCCAGTGCCCCCCCCACCCAGCCAGCACCTCACCCCGCTCCCCCAGTGCCCCCCCCACCCAGCCAGCCCCTCACCCCGCTCCCCCAGTGCCCCCCCCAGCCAGCCACTCACCCCGCTCCCCCAGTGCCCCCCCACCCAGCCAGCCCCTCACCCCGCTCCCCCAGTGCCCCCCCCACCCAGCCAGCCCCTCACCCGGCTCTCCCAGTGCCTCCCCCGCAAAGTCAGCCCCTCACCCCGCTCCCCCAGTGCCCCCCCACCCAGCCAGCCCCTGACCCCGCTCCCCCAGTGCCTCCCCCACCCAGCCAGCCCCTCACCCCGCTCCCCCAGTGCCTCCCCCACCCAGCCAGCCCCTCACCCCGCTCCCCCAGTGCCTCCCCCACCCAGCCAGCCCCTCACCCCGCTCCCCCAGTGCCCCCCCACCCAGCCAGCCCCTCACCCCGCTCCCCCAGTGCCTCCCCCACCCAGCCAGCCCCTCACCCCGCTCCCCCAGTGCCCCCCCACCCAGCTAGCCCCTCACCCCGCTCCCCCAGTGCCCCCCCTACACAGCCAGCCCCTCGCCCTGCTCCCCTCAGCGCCTCCTGCTGGCTGGGCCTGGAGTCGCCAGACCCCCTCCCCCACAGCCAGACCCCACCCTCCGGCGCTGGTTACCTGGCGTTGTCGGTGTCTCCTGTGCTGGCAGAAGGCTGATCTGGACGGTGCCGATTGGGGGGGCCAGGACATCCCCAAACATGCAGGGTGGGGTCGGGGGTTGCTCGGCTTTCACTCCCATCACATCGTCGGGGCTTGCAGCCTGCGGGGAGCCACAGCGGAGTGTGGGGGCTGGGGGGGGACACAGAGCTGAGTGGGGGGACTGGGGGCATCTCCCAGGTCAATGGGGGGCACGTACCTGTCTCGGGGGGTCAGGGGTCATGGAGAGGGTGGAGGAGTCTGAGCTGTGGGAGGAAGCGGGGGACACGGGCTCGGACTTCACCTGGAGGTCTGCGCGGGGGAGGGGAAGGGGTTAGAAAATAATCCCTCACAGATATCCCTCTGCCACCTACGTGCACCCGCCCCAGGGCAGGACCACTGCACACAGATATCCCTCCGCCACCTACGTCCACCTGCCCCAGGGCAGCCCCATTGCACACAGATATCCCTCCGCCCCCTACGTCCACCTACCCCAGAGCAGCTCCATTGCACACAGATATCCCTCCGCCCCCTACGTCCACCTGCCCCAGGGCAGCCCCATTGCACACAGATATCCCTCCACCCCCTACGTGCACCCGCCCCAGGGCAGTGCCACTGCACACAGATATCCCTCCGCCCCCTATCTGCGGCAGCCCCACTGCCCACAGGTATCCCTCCGCCCCCTCCCCCCTCATTCACCATCTGTCCCAAATGCTGCGGGGAGGGTGGGCTCACCCGGGAAGAGGCTGGTTGGCATCTGGTCCCATGGCGGCTCTGGGGGGCTGGTGTCCATTTCTAGGTCAAAACTGTCGTCAAACTGCAGGGGGGAGAGGAGGGGTGAAGTGGGGATCACCGGTGTATCTCCCCGGGGTCCACGCCGGCAGCCCCCAGTGTACAGAGGGCCCTTCTCTGAGGGGAGCAAGGGCTCTGCTGCCCGGGGGATGGGTAGTGGGGTGCTATGGAGCAGGTGGGTCACTGGGGGCGCCCCGCAGGCAGGGTGGGGTGAGGGAAGGGCTCACCAATGCACTGGGCTCCAGGCAGGGGAAGAGGGCGGCGGGCTCCTCCCCATCGTCCAGGCAGCTGTAGAGAGCCGCATCTGGGGGCAGGAGGCAAACAGGGCAGTCAGTCCCCCACATCCAGGCCCCTCCCCCTCATGCACCAGCCCCTCCCACTCCCCCAAGCCCCACCCCCTCAGGCACCCAGCCCCTCCCACTCCCCCAAGCCCCACCCCCTCAGGCACCCAGCCCCTCCCCCAAGCCCCACCCCCTCAGGCACCCAGCCCCTCCCCCTCCTCAAGAACCCTCCCCCAGACACCGTCCTATCATGTACCCAGCCCCTCCCCCACCTTCACGCCCCGCCCCCTCATGCGCCCAGCTCCGCCCCCTTCTCAAGGCCCCGCCCCCTCAGGCACCCAGCCCCTCCCCCATTGAGTCTCCAGCCCTTCACACCACCAAGCTCCTGCCAGTCAGACCCCCTGGCCCCGCCCCGCAGGCCCCTCCCCCAGCCCCGCCCACCCCAGTCCTCGCTGCTTAGCAGGTTGTCGGCCAGGAACCGGCCCGAGTCGCGGAGCAGCAGCAGCTCCGGGGCCACCGCCGCCATCTTCCCCCAGCCCCGCCCCCTCCGGCTGCCATGACAACGGCCCCACCCAATCGCAGCGCCGAATCAGCCCTCGCCAGCCAATCACAGAGCCAGGGAGGCGGGGCCCGGGCGAGATCAACCAACGGGGAAGCGACTTCCGCTCCGGTCTTCGGGAATGGGCGTGGCCGTGGCGCATGGCGAGAGCGGCGCACGCGCACAACGGGGAAACTGGGGCGGAGCGCAGCAGTGCGCATGCTCACAGGGCGGGAGCCTCTCACTGCGCCTGCCTGAGTTGGAGCAGCCTTGGACACGCCTGCGAGGGTTTGGAGACCGCGATGCGCATGCGCACCGTGGGGGGCGGACAAGCGGCACGTCGCGATATGGCGCATGCGTAGTTATGAGACACAAAGGGCCCACCCCGCTCCTCCCAGCCATGTCCGTACTACGCGTGCGCTGCGGCGCACAGCACGTGGGACGTGTAGTTCCAGTCCCCGTTAAAGGGCCAGTAACGCCTCACGCCGGCTCCCAGAGGAACTCACCCGACCGCAGCCTCGTTCCCGCCTGACCGGCGCCCATCCATAGGCCAGAGCGGGTGGGTGAGTCACAACCTGCTGTGATGTCATCAACAGCCAGTATGCTGACATCACCACAGATAACATCACCCTTTCTGTGACATCACACTATGCCAACAGCCCAAGATGTGATGTCATAAGGCTGCATGACATCATCAGCTCACCCCCTAGAGGTCGGAGGGGAGCCGGCACCCCCTAGAGGGGACAGGCCCCGTGTCCCATTCCCCGCCCCCCTGAGCCAGCCAGTCCCTGCCGTGGGGCCGGGTGGGAGCCGGCGCCCCCTAGAGAGGACAGGCCCCTGCCCCATTCCCTGCCCCCCTGAGCTATCCAGTCCCTGCCGTGGGGCCGGGTGGGAGCCGGCGCCCCCTAGAGAGGACAGGCCCCTGCCCCATTCCCTGCCCCCCTGAGCTATCCAGTCCCTGCCCTGGGGCAGGGTGGGAGCCGGCGCTCCCTAGAGGGGACAGGCCCCTGCCCCATTCCCCGCCCCCCTGAGCCAGCCAGTCCCTGCCCTGGGGCCGGGTGGGAGCCGGCGCCCCCTAGAGGGGACAGGCCCCGTGTCCCATTCCCCGCCGTGGGGCCGGGTGGGAGCCGGTGCACCCTAGAGAGGACAGGCCCCTGCCCCATTCCCTGCCCCCCTGAGCTATCCAGTCCCCGCCCTGGGGCCGGATGGGAGCTGGCGCCCCCTAGAGGGGACAGGCCCCTGCCCCATTCCCCGCCCCCCTGAGCCAGCCAGGCCCCCAGCAGCTCCAATCCACCAAGAACCCCTCACATGGCTCCTTTGCACAGTGGCCTCCGAAACCTCTTTATTCTGAATTCCTTTTTGGGGTACAGCAGGGTCGGGGGGGGTCAGTGTCTCAGGTCCGTCCGCTGCCCACGACTCTGGGAGTTGCCAGATGAACCGTCATTCGCCCCTCGCCAACCCCACCGTTAGCCTCAGGAGGGCCGCTCCAGTTCCCCCCGTTCTGCTGGGACCAGGGGAGTCCACCCCGGGGGGACGGAGTCCAACGGAGCCACCACTGGCCGGAGGGTTACATCTTTCTTGTCACCTGTGGGGGGAAAAGAGAGGGGTGCCTAGGGAGTTAATTGGGGTATTAACAGGCACTCCCAAAATCCACTGTATTTCCATGCTGTCTCCCAACATTGTCCCTGACAGTCTCCCAGTGGGATGTGCTCCCCCAGTATATTTGGGGGGGCAGAAATCACAGACATATTGTGGGGTGTGCTAGGAGGTAGCACCCTGAAACAGTGAAAGTTTTGAGGTGCATGCAAAGAGCAGAACAGAGGAGTTTTGGGGTGCTAGAATGGAGGTGATTTCCAGATATGGCAGGAGATGAGGGACTGTGATTACAGACACCAGGGATTGCATTTTGCAAAGATGTGGAGCGATTTTGGGGAGCAGAATTACAAAACCCAGAGATTAGGAGGCATTTTGTGGTGTGGGGAGACCGAGAATCAGGGTATACAAGAGTGGGGAACCCCAACAAAGATCTGGATGGTGTAGGTCAGTTTGAGGGTTTGGAACAACCCTCAAACTGACCTACACCAAATTAATGGAAGATTCAGGGGTACAGAATAGATGCAGAACAAGTACAGCTTCAGTTTTGAGGTGCAGAAGAGGGAGAATCTCTACAAAGAGACTGGAAATTTGGGGGTGGAGGGTAGAACCAGGAAGACCCTTTATGAATATGGAGAATTTTGGAAGTTCAGAAAAGGGGGATTCTCTGCACATGGATAGGAGAGTTTGGGGAGATCAAAACCAGTGACTTTGGGGCCCCTCACAAAATCAAGGAGGGATTGGGGGACAACATGGGTGAAAATTGGGGTGCAGGATAAGGGGAAGGCCATATTAGGGGTACAGAGCAGCTACATTTTGGAAGGGCAGATCAGGGAGTTTTGGGGGTGAGCTATAAGGCCGTGGGGGAGTTTGGGGTGTGAACTCAGGGTCCAGCCTGTGGGGTGCACTCTCTTGTTTCAGGGTAGCTGCATAGAGGGGTGCCCTGTGGGTATTATGGGTGGATTTGGGGTGCTGGAAAAGGGGGTACCTACTAGGTATATAGGGGAAATTTGTGGGTTGCAGCATTAGAAATTAACCTGCGGGGGGGATGGGGAAGTTTGGGGTGCTGAATAAAGGCATGATCCAGTGAGGGAATTCAGGGCCATTTGGGGGCATGAACTGGGGACCCCAAAAGTTGGGGTGTAGCAATAAGGAGGTACGGGAGTTTGTGGGTACAGGAGTAGAGGGGTAGCTTCCTGGGGCCGGAGGAGGGGATTTTAGGGTGCAGAATTGGGGCTCCTTCGAGGGCAGACGGGGAAGCTTTGGGGTGCAGTTCACAGGAGTGGGGCACCCCACAGGGACTCAGATTGCTTCCGGGGGTACCTCGTGGGGACACGGGGCCCACCAGCAAAGAAAGGGAGGCACTTACCTAGGTCCCTGCGCTGCCTGGGGGGCAGGGGCGCCCCGGGGTCGTCCCGACGCAGAGCCGAGGCGATCTGCCGCCCCACATAGCGGCAAGCTGCTGGGAGAGAGACGGGGGCCCACTGAGGGGTGATCTGGGGGCGCAATGCAGCCCCCTCTTCCATCCCCCCACCCTGCCCCCCGGATCCCCGCTTGCCAGCACCCTCCCCTCCGCCCCTACAATTCCCCCAGAGCCCCCCACTCACCCCCAATCACCAGTCAGACCATGCTGGACCCAGCTGGGCGCTGACGTAGCTGGATTGAAATAACGCGGGAGGGGGAGCGAGAGCAGGGGATTCTGGGAAATGTAGTTTTCAACATTGCCCCCTCTGCTAGCCCCCCCCCCCCCCGGACGCCTGGGTTCATAACCCCCCACCCGCGTCTGGATCAAGGGGTGAAATAATTAACACAACCCTGTCTCTCCCGGATGCCTGGGTTCGCATCTGTCCCTCGCCCTGAATTAGGGGGTATAGAGACCCCCCAAAACTCCCTCTTCCCCGGACGCCTGGGTTCCCTCTCCTGAATTATGGGTACCATCTCCCTCCCTTAACCCAACCTTGCCCTGGCCCCCGGGGGGTTCCCACTCCTGCTTCCCCTCCCCCCAGTCCTGCACAGCTGGGGTACGGTCTACCCCCCAACCCCTGCACCCCAGGACCCACCCTCCCTGTCCCCCCATTCCCGCCCTCCCCCACCCCCGAATCCCACCCCCTCTGCCCCATTCCCACATCCCCTTCCGCCCCCCCAACCCCATCTGCACCCCCTTTGCCCCCCTCAACCTTGGGGTGCCCCCAGGATCTCCCCAGCTGTGGCCCAGGCCCCCCCTGCACATGGGGTCGTCACCCGGCAGCCACCTTGTTCAGACAACCCTGGCGCCCGGGGCAGGGGGATTTGGGCGGCAGACCCCCCCCCCCCCGGCCCCCCAATCATGTGCTGCTTGTTAACACGTTGATGGAGCAGGGGGTCCCAGCCCCCCCCTTTCCTTGTGGGGGGCACAGGGGGGTCTGGGCCTGGCCCCTCCCCACACGGCTCGGCCTGGCTAATTGAGGCAGGCTGCGGCCTAGCGGGGCCGCCCTCAGGAAGTGATGCAAAGACAAGGGGGGGTGGCGGGGGGAGGCTGGACGACCTGGGCGAGAGCGCAGCTGGATCCCCCCAGTCTGCGCCCCCCGCCCGGGGTGAGGGGGGGCCAAGGAGACGCAGCTGGGGGGGAGGAGCAAGGGAGCGGGGCAGAGACAGAGGGAGAGACACACAGCACAGCCCGAGCGGGGGAGGGAGCCAGGACGCCTGGTTCTCTGTGTGGGGGCTGGAAGCCAGGACTCCTGGGTTCTCTTAAGGGGGGAGGGCTGGGACCCAGGACTCCTGGGTTCTCTTAACGGGGGAGGGCTGGGAGCCAGGACTCCTGGGTTCTCTTGTGGGGGGAGGGCTGGGAGCCAGGACTCCTGGGTTCTCTTGAGGGGGGAGGGCTGGGAGCCAGGACCCCTGGGTTCTCTTGAGGGGGGAGGGCTGGCAGCCAGGACTCCTGGGTTCTCTTGAGTGGGGAGGGCTGGAAGCCAGGACTCCTGGGTTCTTTTGGGGGGAGGGCTGGGAGCCAGGATTCCTGAGTTCTTTCTAACTGTTCCCCCTGCGCTCTGGTTCACAGGAGCTGCCCATCTCTGAACCCCGCAATCTCGCCGTGCCAGAGCCCCCCACTCCCCGATTAGCTGAGGGCAGATGGAGGCAGCAGCCATGGCCAATGGGAAGGCGGAGGGCGGCAGAGCGGCCAATGGGAAGGCGGAGGGCGGCAGAGCAGCCAATGGGGTGAGCGCGGCCGGCAGAGGCGCGGAGCCAGAGGAGGACCAGAGAGAGAACCTGGAGGCGCCCGATCAGCTGGCGGACGCCTGGGTCTCGCCGGACGGCGCCCTCGCCAAGCGGGTGCTGCAGCCGGGCGCGGGGCTGGACAAGCCGACGCTGGGCGCCCTGTGCCAGGTCTTCCTGGAGGCGCCGCCGGGGGCGCCCCTGGGGTACCCCGCCGACCGCTGGGCCCCGCTGGAGCTGGGGGAGGGGGACGGCGCCTGGGACGGGCTGGTGGACGCCTGCCTGGAGACCATGGTGCCGGGGGAGCGGGCGGAGCTGCGGGCCCCGGGCGGGGCCGTCCTGCGGCTGCACCTGGCCTCCTTCGCCCCGGCCCCGGAGCCCTGGCAGCTGGACCCGGCGGAGAAGTGGGCGCTGGCCCTGCGGCACAAGGAGCGCGGCTCGGAGCGCTACCGGGCCGGCGAGGTGGGGGCGGCCGCCCGGCGCTACGCCCGGGCCCTGCAGCTCGCCATCGCCGCCGGCCCGGCCCCCCCAGCCCCGGAGCAGGCCCGGCTGCGGGCCGACCTGCACGCCAACCTGGCTGCCTGCCAGCTGCGGCTCGGCCAGCCGGCCCACGCCGCCCGCAACGGCACCAAGGCGCTGGCGCTGCGGCCCCAGCACACCAAGGCCCGGTACCGCCGCGGCCTGGCCCGGGCCGCC
This sequence comes from Chelydra serpentina, assembly GCA_037349315.1. Taxonomy (NCBI): domain Eukaryota; kingdom Metazoa; phylum Chordata; order Testudines; family Chelydridae; genus Chelydra; species Chelydra serpentina. Next base: position 15,217 of record JBAIAC010000090.1, on the reverse strand, counting down.
ATGAACGACCTGGAGGGGGCGGCTGAGGACTTCCGCGGGGTGCTGGCGGCCGAGCCGGGGAACACGGCCGCGTGCAGGGAGCTGCAGAGGGTGCGGCAGCGGGCACGGGAGCGGGACGCCTGCCTGGCCCGGGCCATGAACAAGCTCTTCTCCTGAGCCCGGCGGGGACGGACCCTGGGCCCTGCGTGTGGGGTGGGGCGGGGGCCCTTCCCCTCTAGGGGGCGCCGGCTCCCACCCGGCCCCAGGGCAGGGACTGGCTGGCTCAGGGGGGCGGGGAATGGGGCCGGGGCCTGTCCCCTCTAGGGGGCGCCGGCTCCCACCCGGCCCCAGGGCAGGGACTGGCTGGCTCAGGGGGGCGGGGAATGAGACGCGGGGCCCCAATAATTCGTCAATTTCAATAATAAAATTAATTTCTTAAAATACAAAGAAATCTTTTGTTGAAACAAGAAAATCATGACATTGGGAGCAGGTCAAAGGTCGGGGTTTGGCCATTCCGATTGGCCGCTAGTTGGCAAAGTTCAAAGGTCAGCCCCCAGCTGAGCGGACGGGGAAGTCAGGGGTCAGCCCACTGGGGTCAGAGGTCACTGGGAGTTGAGGCCTTTCCTGCTTTAGTCAGACCCTTGGTCGGGCAAAGTCCTGGGCACATCAACCACAGGTCAAAGGTTAGAGGTCACATCCATTAGCTGGGCTCACAGGTGTCGGCCAAGCCCATTGGCCAAGCCATTGCCTGCAGGGTTAGGGTCAGAGGTCACACATGGCAACATTGGCCTGTACCATTTGCTCCCACCCAAGTCAGGTGAAAGGCCTGAGGTGCAATTTCGGGTCAAAGATCATCAGTCAGGGGTGTTGGCCAATCCCCGGCAGGGCTGGGTCAAAGGTCAAGCGTGGACAGAACCAAAGAAAGGCCGCACATGTAGGGTCAAAGGTCATGGGAAGTGGCCAGCCCCATTGGTCGCGCTCTGGCTGGCCTGGGTCGAAGGGCAGGCGCTGAGGAGGGAGCCAATCAAGCTGTCCGCTGTCAAGTCGAAGGTCAGAGGTCATGGAGACTGGCTGACACTCCAACTTCAGCTCCATGGGAAGGTCACAGGCACCGCCGGGTCAGAGGTCACAGAGGGACTGGCTGGCAGGCAGGGCTCCCTATGCAGCCCCAGCCGCTGCTCCGGTTAATGGGGGGTTACGGGGGGCCCCGCATGGGCCAGGCGGCGGGAGGTGCAGCAGCCCCCAAATCCACCATCACGTGCACCTCGGAGCCCTTCCCCCACCCCTGGGAGAGCTGGGGGTCACGAGCGCTCCTCACTCCCGACCTGCAGCCCCTGCCAGCCCAGCTCCGCCGGTGCCCCTCACTCCCGACCCGCAGCCCCCTGCTAGCCCAGCTCCGCCGGTGCCCCTCACTCCCGACCCGCAGCCCCCTGCTAGCCCGGCCCTGCCCCCCCCCCCAGCTCTGCCAGTGCCCCTCACTCCCGACCCGCAGACCCCTGCTAGCCCGGCCCTGCCACTGCCCCTCACTCCTGACCCGCAGCCCCTGCCCTCCCCCAGCTCTGCCCCCCCTCAGCTCCGCCGGTGCCCCTCACTCCTGACCCGCAGCCCCCTGCTAGCCCAGCCCTGCTCCCACCCAGCTCTGCCGGTGCCCCTCACTCCCGACCCGCAGCCCCCTGCTAGCCCAGCGCTGCCCCCCCACAGCTCGGCCGGTGCCCCTCACTCCTGACCCGCAGCCCCTGCTAGCCCAGTGCTGCCCCGCCCCCCCAGCTCTGCTTGTCTGTGACAGGCCCCCACCCACGAGCTGCCTCCCTACATGCCGGGAGCCATCACATGGTCCCTCCATCCTTCCGTAGCCAAGCAACCGTCACCATGGATACATCAAAGCTCCAGGATCGGGCGGGGGGGGGGGGGCTACAGGGACACAGAAAGGAGAACTGAGCGAGGGGGAGGGGATCAGGATGGGGGCAGGGATTTGGGGGGCTGGGCGACGTATCTGGGGGTCCAGGGAGGGAAACTGGGGGTGGGGGGAGCTGGGGGCAGACGGAGCTGCACAGGGAGGGTGCTCAGGGAGTGGGGAGCAGCAAAGTGGGGCCAATGGGGCTGGGGAGGGATATCGGGGCAGGAGGGGGAAGATGGGGGTGGGGAACAGGGGGGCAGCGCTATGGGCTTCGACATTTCCTTCTGGCGCCTGTGATGAGAGTGTAACCCCCCCCACTCCCCCCTCAGCCAGCCAGCCCCCCACCCTGGGGCTGGGTGGGAGCTGGCGCCCCCTAGAGGAGAAGGGCCCCTGCCCCATTCTCCCTCCCCCACCCCGAGCCCGCCAGTCCCTCCCCTGGGGCTGGGTGGGAGCTGGTGCCCCCTAGAGGGGACAGGCCCCCCATTCCCTGCCCCCCCGAGCCCGCCAGTCCCTGCCCTGGGGCCGGGTGGGAGCCAGCCCAGCGCCCCCTAGAGGGGCAGGGCTCCTGCCCCATTCCCTGCCCCCCCTGAGCCTGCCAGTCCCCGCCCTGGTTCCCGCAGCCGGCCAGGGGCCAGGAACGCCGGTGTCGTTATCAAGAGAGATTTATTAACGCAGGTCACTTGCAAACAGAAACGGGGAGAGGAATTGGGGGCCGGATCGCACAGGGACCAGGGCAATGGGGGGGGGGGGGCTACAATGGATCATACAACACTGAGCCCCCCCAGCTCTGCCAGCGCCCCTCACTCCCGACCCGCAGCCCCCCGCGAGCCCAGCGAACCTGTCCCATTCTGGGGTCACTGCCAGGGAGCCCCAGAGGCTTTGGGGAAGCGTGTTGGGTGGGGGTGACTTAGGGGCACCCTGATAATGACAGTGTCGACCCCCTGTGATTCTGCCCCCAGACTCCAAACACCCTGAACCCCAGAAATGCAGCATTGGACCCTCAAACTTTTCCGCTGCCTGCCCCCCACCGTCTGAACCAGAAACCCCCCCATAGAGGGCAGAGGTGGCGTCCCAGAGGGGCAGCATCACTCACTTGGGGGGGCCGTGGGAAAAGAGGGGTCTCATTGTGGAGTGGGGTGTGTGTGTCTTAAAGGGCCAGTGTCACAGATTTGGGGGGGCTCATGCTGGGGTCACACCTTGGCAAGGGGGTTATTTCATTGCTATGTACAGCTGGGGGCTCTGAGCTATATTGGGGTTTGCGCCCCCCCCAATCTGGAGCAAAACGTTTATGGGGGAGGGGCTAAAAGGGGGAGGGGCTGTGGGGAAAGGCCGACAGGGAAGAAAGAGGGCGGAGCCTGTGTTGAAGAAGGCGGAGCCAATTGGGAAGAAGCCAATTGTGGCTTTGTGGGAGCAGTCAAGGCGCAAAGATATTGGGGGGGAATGAGGGGGCGGAGCCTGATAAGAAGGGGCGTGGTCTGATGGGGAAGCTCGGGAATATATTCAGGGCAAGCTGGAGGCGTGGCCTGAGCCAATGGGGCGTGGCCTAATCATGTGGGCATGGAGTCAGACGCGGGGCTGGGGGGAGTAGGGTGGCTGCAAAGCCTTATGGGTAGCATTCCATTGGAGGGGATGGCCAAAGGGGCAGGGTGTGAGGCCAGGGGGCGGAGCTTGTTCCTAGGGGGCGGAGCAGGAGGTGTTGACAGAGAAAAATGACAATTGCAAAGGATTATGGGAATTGCTCAGTTGGGGGGGCTGGGGGGCTGCTGAGGGGGGCGGAGCCAAAGATGCCAGTGGGGAGGGATGGGGGGCAGTGGTTACAAAGGATAATGGGAAAGGTTCTGCTCGGCAAGGGGCGTGTTGTCATGGATACGGGGTGACCAAGGGGCAGGGCTGGGTTTTACGGGGCGGAGCCAGGAGAGGGTGGGGTTGCAAAGGCTCTTGGGTATGCAGGAGCGCAGTGGCTGCAGGGGATTGTGGGTGTTGCTGGCCAGAGCAGGGGTTGCAAAGCATCATGGGTATCCTGGGGGACAATATCTGCAGGGGACTGTGGGTCTGGTGGGCGGGGTCTGCAGGGGGGGATTGCAGGTAACATTGGCTGCAAGGGATTGTGGGTAATGGCGTCTGTGGGGGATTATCAGCCCGGTCCCAGTCGTTGTCGTGGTGCTGGGCGGGGCCGGGGCCGTGTCTAGGGGTCCCAGTCGATGTCGTGGTGCTGGGCGGGGCCCGGTTGGCAGGCAGGGCAGGCGGTGGGCGGGGCCGGGGGCGGGGCCGTGGCTAGGGGTCCCAGTCGATGTCGTGGTGCTGGGCGGGGCCCGGTTGGCAGGCAGGGCAGGCGGTGGGCAGGGCCGGGGGCGGGGCCGTGGCTAGGGGTCCCAGTCGTTGTCATGGTGCTGGGCGGGGCCCGGTTGGCAGGCAGGGCAGGCGGTGGGCGGGGCCGGGGGCGGGGCTGTGGCTAGGGGTCCCAGTCGTTGTCGTGGTGCTGGGCGGGGCTGGGGGCGGGGCCGTGGCTAGGGGTCCCAGTCGTTGTCGTGGTGCTGGGCGGGGCCCGGTTGGCAGGCAGGGCAGGCGGTGGGCGGGGCCGGGGGCGGGGCCGTGTCTAGGGGTCCCAGTCGATGTCGTGGTGCTGGGCGGGGCCCGGTTGGCAGGCAGGGCAGGCGGGGGGCGGGGCCGGGGCGGGGCCGTGGCTAGGGGTCCCAGTCGTTGTCGTGGTGCTGGGCGGGGCCCGGTTGGCAGGCAGGGCAGGCGGTGGGCGGGGCAGGGGGCGGGGCCGTGGCTAGGGGTCCCAGTCGTTGTCGTGGTGCTGGGCGGCGATGATGATGACGACGGTGAGGATGGTGCACAGCACCATGGCGGCGATGCCCACGGCCAGGCTGATGAAGGAGAAGTTTCGGGCCTCGCGCGACGCGATCTCGGCCGAGACGATGTCCCCCCGCGCCACGGCCGTCCGCACCTGGGGGAGGGACATGGCGTTTGGGGGGGCACGGTGTGCTGCCCCATCACTACCCCCGCTCCCCCCGTCACCCCCTGCCTCCCATCCCTCCCCTGCCCTCGCCCCCTCTCCAATCCCGCCCCCTGACCCCGACACATATCCCAGCTCCTCTCTCCTCCGCCCCAAATCAGCCCCCTCAAGCCTACCTCCCACTCCCCCCACATGCGCCCTGCCCCCATCGCTCCCCATTCCCCGCCCCCGCTGACCTGCACGGCTTTGATGATGGCGATGATGCCCGTGGGCCAGAAGCAGCAGATGGTGGTGAGCACCGCGATGGGCAGGTAGTCGTGGGGCGGCCGGCGCGGCTCCAGGATGGCGATTCCTGGGGGCATCTGCGGGGGGGGGACCCCCGGGGGCGGGTTGCCGGGGGGGTACGGCTGGTGGGGGGAGAGAGAGAGAGAGTTAAACGGAATCCACAGCCAGGTGGGAAGCCACACCCACCTGAGTGAAGCCCCGCCCCCATCAGCAGGGGAAGCCCCATCCCAGGGAGGCTCCACCCCCCAGCAGCAGAGGGAATCCCCTCTCCATGAAGCCCCGCCCCCCAGCAGCAGAGGGAATCCCCTCTCCATGAAGCCCCGCCCCCCCAGCAGCAGAGGGAATCCCCTCTCCATGAAGCCCCGCCCCCCAGCAGCAGAGGGAATCCCCTCTCCATGAAGCCCCCGCCCCCCAGCAGCAGAGGGAATCCCCTCTCCATGAAGCCCCGCCCCCCAGCAGCAGAGGGAATCCCCTCTCCATGAAGCCCCGCCCCCCAGCAGCAGAGGGAATCCCCTCTCCATGAAGCCCCGCCCCCCAGCAGCAGAGGGAATCCCCTCTCCATGAAGCCCCGCCCCCCAGCAGCAGAGGGAATCCCCTCTCCATGAAGCCCCGCCAGTCAGCAGTGGGGGAATCCCCACTCCAGGGAAGCAGACCCCCTCCCAGCACCCCCCCACTCACCGTGCCTACGGGGTACACGGGGACGTAGGCCGTGCAGGGCTGCAGCTGCACAGGGTAGCCGGGGTGCATGTACCCCCAATGGGCAGGGTCCCCATGGGCGGGTGCGTCTGGACCATGTACCCCTGGGGCGGGGCGTTGAACTGGGTCTCCTGCATGTAGGGGTCGGGGGGCAGGCGCGGCAGGGTGGCCGAGTGGTGGTGGGGGGGCCGGGGCAGGGTGGCCGAGGTGGGGGGCGGCCGGGGCAGGGTGGCGGCCCCCCCGAGGCGGGGCAGGGTGGCAGTGCCGGAGTGGGGGGGCAGGTGCGGGGGGTCACTGTAGCCGGGGATATGGGGGGCATTATTGGGGGCATCGGGTGGGGGAGGGGGCGGCTGCAGCGGGGCGTTGTAGGGAGGGGGGGAGGTGTGGGGGCCAGAGTCTGGTAAGCCTGGGAAAGAAAGGGGATAAGGTTAGAGATCCCCCTATGTACACAGCATCCCCTATACACATACACACACAGAGTGCCCCCTCGTGCTGGGGGGTTCCGGGGGCACCCACCCCTAGAATGGGGGGCGCCGGTTCCCGGGGGTTCTCTCTCCTGAGCACCGATCGGGCTCTGCTCTCGTTTTGTAGGTCACCTTCCTCGTTCCCTCCGTCTATTTATAGAGGGAGACAGAGGAGACACAGAGCCTGGGGGGGCGGGGGAGCAAACTGAGAGAGATGGAGAGAAACAGGGTGTGTGTGTGTGGGGGGGAGAGATGGACGGATGTGTGACCCCCCACACACACACAAAGCTCTGCTGGTGCCCCTCAATCCCACCCCATAGCCCCCTGCTATCCCAGCCCCGGGCTCCCCACAGCCCCGGTTAATAGAGCACGGCTCGGGGGTGTCACGGATGGGGGTACAAATCACTGGGCCGGGGAAGGCTGGAGTGGGCCGACGCAGAGGGGAGCGGCGTTAGGGGTCATGTCTACACGGCAAAAACAGCGAGGCGCGGAGCCTGAATCTAGTTTGTGCTACATCCCTACAAACGGCCGTGTAGGTGTTTGGGGCTGGGAGACCCCCCCTGCTCCCCGCCCCAAGGTTACCAAGCCGCAGCCCGAATGTCTACACAGCGCTTTGAATGTGGAGCAGCCTTTCCCAACGCTGAAAGCCATGACGAGCCAGGTCAGCAGGCAGGAAGAATTTCATCAGAAAAACATGAATGCTAATTAGGAATTGTTTGCTAGAGGCCCAAACAGCCACAATTGAGAAAGGAGGCAGCACTGGCTAAAAAACCAACCTGGCTTAGAGGGGAAGTGTAGGCAGCTATATAAAATAAAACATAACAAATGGAAATGAGGGGAAGTTGATAGTAATGAATATGAATCAGAAACTAGGAATTGTAGGACATTGATAAGGGAAGCAAAAGAACACACGGTGACATCTATGGCCGCAGAGTTAAGGACAATAAGGAGTATTTGAAATATATAAGAATACAAAGGATCCTAACAATGCTATTTGTCCATTACTAGTTGAAAATGGTAGAAGTATTTATAATAGTGCAGATAAGGCAGACGGGTTCAATAAATATTTCTGTTCTCTATTTGGCAAAAAAGCCAGACGATGTAGTCGCCTCAGATGATCATGGTGAAGAATCACTTTCTATTCCACTAGTATTCAGGATGATGTTGAACAGCAGCTACTAAAGTCAGACATTTTTACATCAGTAGGTCTAGACAATTTTCTTCCAAGAAGTTAAAAGAGCTGGCCGAGGAGATCGCTGGATCGTTGATGTTGATATCCAGCACGTCTTGGGACACTTGGGAAGTTCCAGAAGATTTGAAGAATGCAAATGTTGCGCCAATGTTTAAAAAAGGGTAAATGGGATCACCTGAGTAATTATAGACCCATCACCTGACACGAGTCCCAGGCAAGAGAATGAAATGTAGGAAATGATGGAGACTCCATTAATAAAGCATTAAACTAGTGTAATATATGTAATGCCAATGGGCAGGGGTTTATGGGAAATAGAGCTTGTCAAACTAACTTGATACCTTTTTGTGATGAGGTTATCAATCTGGTTGATAGAAGTAATAGTTCGTCTTGGAAGGCTCAGATTTGTACCAGTAAATGGTGATTTCACCACACACACAAACCGATGAAAAGATATTTCTACGGATAATAAACAAAACGTGCAGACAGCCAAAGGAAGGAAAATCGCCGCTTGAGAACTGAATGGAGTTTGCTTTAAGAACAGTGACTTTGGCTATTCTGGCCTGATGTTGGCGATTTCTGTTTGAATGGTTATAAATCACAGAATCATAGACCTTGTCCTGCCCCCAGAGGTTAAGGAGAACAATTTATCTCCCTCCTCCTTGTAACAAAGCTTCACTTTTTGAATCAACCTTTCCGCTCATTAAATAATTACTGCCTGACCGCCCCGATAATTACCTGCAACTGCGAACATTCAAATGGATAACATTACAAAACGCTGCGAACCCATCGTTCTGCGCAAACGTGAGTATTTTAAACGCTAAAAACCAACGTGGCTATTATCAAAAACCCCAACGCGAATTCTGCCCCGCCTAGTCCTAGTGCTGACGTCCGACACGCAGCCTCCCGCAAGGCGTCCGCCTTGGTACCGCACGACGTTGTGCAAAACGAGAACGATACGAAATCGACCCGCATAGCAACGGGCCAGGACTAGAAAGGCCCTGACTGAACTCCATGGAAACGGCAATATCCCCACAAGTCCTAGAGCACCTTGGGAAGACACGCCAGCACTGGTTGGCATCTTCATGCCACTCATCGTGCGGGATACCCACGGGGTGGCGGAAAGCCCAGGAGAAGAGGCCACCGTCAGCAGCCGGCTCTCAGCGGGGTCACTCGCTAGCGTGGCGCTCCGGCAGATTTCGCCCAAAGCGAAGCACCGGTGCCCAGAGCTACGTGCGCTGAGAATGGATTTCAAGCGAAGACGGAAACCGGGGCTGTCGTTCTGTGGCCTGACACCGGCCGGCCGACGCGCTATCACACGTTCTCCCTCCAGGATGAGTTTCCAGGTGGCTCTGGGCCACGACAAAGCGCCTGGAGATTGCAGAAAAGCCAGACTCTCCCAAGGCGCCACGTCTGGTCTAACGCGTCCCCCAGGGACCTGCCGGACACCGGCTCACGGCCGCTGACGACGTCGGCTTGGCCTCAGGGGACCGTGACTTGCGAAAGGCTGAAGAGTCATTGGGCTGCCGTCGGTCACGTGCGAGAAATAGGAGAGGAGACGCGCCCGCCACCCAGTGTGGCAGGACTCCTAGCCGGCCGGTGCTGCACCCCGGGGTGGACAGGCTGGGAGGGAGCCCCAGCCACGCCCGGGAACTCCCACACCAAGGACCTGCCTTTGGGCTCCCCCGGCGCCAGCGGAACAGGGTCAGGTGTGGGGCAGCTCGAGGGGCCAAGGCCGACCATGCCTGCGGCACCCAGGACAGCCACTGTGCCTCCAGGGTGCTGCGGACGATGCGCTTCACGCTGGACACGGCAGACCCAGATGAAAGGGTTAGAAAACCGGCCTCCGAGTGACCCCAGGAGCTCGGTGGGTTCGCGGAGCGCGGCCGGCGAAGGGGGGACGCGTCCCCGGCTGGAGGCACCGACCGGGAACCAAACATCCCCCCGGGGTCCTCAGGCCGGCAGCGGGTCGAACCCCGGCCTGGCCGGGAGCAGGAGCTGGGCAGAGCCGGCCTGGGAACAAGGCCTCAGCTTGTGCCGGGAGGGGACTTACCCAGGGGGGCGATTGGCCCGGGGCTGGGGGGAGGCTCCCGCCAGGGTTACAGCCCCCCGGGCGGGGGTCAGCAGGGGGCCGCTCCCTGGCCTGGCCCGGCCCGGGCACCAAGCTGGGCACGAGGGGCTGGAATCCACCCCCTGCCCCCCAATCACTGCTCCCCCTGTTCTCCCACCATCCCCTGCTCCCCCACCCCATCACTGCTCCCCCCACCTGTTCTCCCATCATCCCCTGCTCCCCCACCCCCCATTACTGCTCCCCCCGTTCTCCCACTGTGCCCTGCTCCCACCGCCCCAATCACTGCTCCCCCTGTTCTCCCATCATCCCCTGCTCCCACCCACCTCCATCACTGCTCCCCCCACCTGTTCTCCCATCATCCCCTGCTCCCCCACCTCCATCACTGCGCCCCCCACCTGTTCTCCCATCATCCCCTGCTCCCCCACCCCATCACTGCTCCCCCCACCTGTTCTCCCATCATCCCCTGCTCCCCCACCTCCATCACTGCGCCCCCCCACCTGTTCTCCCATCATCCCCTGCTCCCCCACCCCATCACTGCTCCCCCCACCTGTTCTCCCATCATCCCCTGCTCCCCCACCTCCATCACTGCGCCCCCCACCTGTTCTCCCATCATCCCCCTGCTCCCCCACCCCATCACTGCTCCCCCCACCTGTTCTCCCATCATCCCCTGCTCCACCCACCTCCATCACTGCTCCCCCACCTGTTCTCCCATCATCCCCTGCTCCCCCACCCCATCACTGCTCCCCCCACCTGTTCTCCCATCATCCCCTGCTCCCCCAACACCTCTGCCCCACCATCTACCCACACACAAACCCGCCCCACATGCCCCGTTTCCATCCCTGTTCTGCCCTCCCCCCCTCCCCTACACACACCCGCCCACCCATTCCTCAACCACCAACCCCCCACACTCCTGCCCCCATTCATGCCCCCACCTACCCCCATGCCCCATCCCTATTACCCCCACCCTCTATTCCTGCTGTCCCCACACCTGCCCCCCATGCACCCATCCTCACGCCCCCCACAACTCATTCCTGCTCCTCCCACCCCCATGACCCCATCCCTACTCCCCCCAAATCCACTCCTGCTCCTCCCACATCCTGCCCCCATCCCCACGCCCCCCACATTCCTCCTGCCCCCTCACCTGCCCCCACCCCCACGCCCCCCACAACTCATTCCTGCTCCTCCCACACCTGCCCCCCAAGACGCCATCCCTACTCCCCCAAATCCATTCCTGCCCCACTCACCTTCCCCCCACATCCTATTCTCCTTCCCCGACACCCACCCCCACCCCTTGCCCCATCCCCACTCCCCCCACACCCCATTCCTGCTCCCCCACCCCCTGCCCCATTCCTGCTCCCCCCACACCCCTGCCCCCAGCCCCACACACCCCATTCCTGCTCCCCCCACACCCCTGCCCCAGCCCCGCTCCCCCCACACCCCATTCCCGCTCCCCCACCCCCTGCCCCATCCCCACTCCTCCCACACCCCATTCCCGCTCCCCCACCCCCTGCCCCAGCCCGCTCCCCACACACCCCATTCCTGCTCCCCCCACCCCCCTGCCCCCATCCCCACTCCCCCCACACCCCATTCCCGCTCCCCCACCCCCTGCCCCATCCCCACTCCCCCCACACCCCATTCCCGCTCCCCCCACCCCCCTGCCCCCATCCCCACTCCCCCCACACCCCATTCCCGCTCCCCCCACCCCCTGCCCCCATCCCCACTCCCCCCACACCCCATTCCCGCTCCCCCACCCCCTGCCCCAGCCCCACTCCCCCCACACCCCATTCCCACTCCCCCCACCCCCCATTCCTGCTCCCCTGCCCCCATCCCCACTCCCCCCACACCCCTGCCCCCATCCCCACTCCCCCCACACCCCATTCCCGCTCCCCCACCCCCCTGCCCCCAGCCCCACTCACCTGTTTTCTCGGAGCTCATCTTGCGGGGGTTGGCTCCGCTCGTCTCTTCTCCTGCGAAGCAGCCGGGGGGGGGGGGGGGGGGGACTAGCGGCAGCGGCGGCAGCGTCACCAACTCCCCCCCCCCCCCGGAACCGAGCCGGTGCCAGGATCCCCCCCACCCCCCCCCCCGAGCTGCCGAGCCGGGGCATGAAGCGACCCCACCCCCCCCTCGGCCGGTGCCCCTCACTCCCGACCCGCAGCCCCCCAGCCGGTGCCCCTCACTCCCGACCCGCAGCCCCCGGCCCGGCCGGTGCCCCTCACTCCCGACCCGCAGCCCCACCTCCGCCGGTGCCCCTCACTCCCGACCCGCAGCCCCCGGCCCGGCCGGTGCCCCTCACTCCCGACCCACAGCCCCCGGCCCGGCCGGTGCCCCTCACTCCCGACCCGCAGCCCCCGGCCCGGCCGGTGCCCCTCACTCCCGACCCGCAGCCCCCGGCCCGGCCGGTGCCCCTCACTCCCGACCCGCAGCCCCCGGCCCAGCCGGTGACCCTCACTCCCGACCCGCAGCCCCACCTCCGCCGGTGCCCCTCACTCCCGACCCGCAGCCCCACCTCCGCCGGTGCCCCTCACTCCCGACCCGCAGCCCCCCTCGGCCGGCGCCCCTCACTCCCGACCCGCAGCCCCCGGCCCAGCCGGTGCCCCTCACTCCCGACCCGCAGCCCCCGGCCCAGCCGGTGACCCTCACTCCCGACCCGCAGCCCCACCTCCGCCGGTGCCCCTCACTCCCGACCCGCAGCTCCCCCGCCCTGCCGGCGCCCCTCACTCCCGACCCGCAGCCCCCCGGCCGGTGCCCCTCACTCCCGACCCGCAGCCCCCGGCCCGGCCGGTGCCCCTCACTCCCGACCCGCAGCCCCACCTCCGCCGGTGCCCCTCACTCCCGACCCGCAGCCCCCCTCGGCCGGCGCCCCTCACTCCCGACCCGCAGCCCCCGGCCCGGCCGGCGCCCCTCACTCCCGACCCGCAGCCCCCCGGCCGGTGCCCCTCACTCCCGACCCGCAGCCCCCCGGCTCCCCCAGCCTCGTCTCCGTGTGGGGGCCGGTGATGGGGGCTGGGGGGCTCCCCATTGCCCAGGGCGGGGGGGTCCCCAGGCTCTCAGGGCTGCGCCCCGTGACGTGCACCCGCCCAATTCCCCCCTCCCCCGCCTCTCCCAGGTGACAGTTGGCCCCGCCCCCTGCGTCTGGTAACAGTCGGAGCTTCGCGCTGCCGTCCCCCGTTTCCCGCCCTTTGCCCATCTGATCCTGCCCGGCAACCGGTGACGTTTATATGGGTCGGTGCTCTCTGATTGGCTGCGTCCCTCGAGTGAGGGGGGGCCCTTAAACAATGAGGAGGCGGGGCCAGAGTGGGCGGGGCAATGGGGAGGGGAGGAGCTATTGGGGCAGGGGTAGATCCCAGGGGAGGGGGGCTCTGCCCTCCCTTCAGTTAATTCCCCCCATGGGGCTGTGACCCCGTCCGCCCCCCCATTGCCCCATAGCGGCACTACGGGCTCGGGGCTGCAGGTTCGGGTGCCAGCTTGGGGGGGTAATGGGGGAGCCCTGCCCCCCGAAAGGTCCAGGGGGGTCACTAGGAGACGCTGGGCCCCTGGGAAGAGGAGGTTCAGGAGGGTCACTGGGGGGGGCACTGCACCCCAAGAAGGGGAGGATCAGGGGGGGACTGGTAGGCCCTGTGCAGCTGGGAAGAGGGGGTTACTAGGCAGTAAGACTCCCCCAGGGAAGGGGGAGATCAGGGGGGTCACTGGTAGGCACCTTGCCCCCAGGAAGCGGGGTCACGGGGGGTCCCACACCCCCACAAACGGGAGTTAGGGGTCACTGGGGAAGGGGACATTCGGGGGGGGGGGTCCCACATTCAGAGCCAGCACCATAGAGCTACAAATCGCACCATGATTTTTATTCATTTTCTGTCCATCAGAAATAAGTTAGATTAGTCTCCCAATTACCTGTGTGAACGGGGGGTGCTGCCCCCCCGCAGAAGGGATTGTGGGTAGGGACGGGGCACAGAAGGGGATGTTGGGTAAGGGGGCATTAGATGGGTTCTGGGCAGAGGGATTGTGGGTAAGGAGGGGGGCACAGAAGGGGATTCTGGGTGGGATGGCAGGGGATGCATAGAGGATTCTGGGTAAGGAGCGAGGGGGCACAGAAGGGGATTCTGGGTGGGATGGCAGGGGATGCATAGAGGATTCTGGGTATGGAGCGAGGGGGCACAGAAGGGGATGTTGGGGAAGGGAGGGGTCAGAGGGATTGTGGGTATGGAGGGGGGCACAGAAGGGGATTCTGGGTAGGATAGCAGGAGATGCATAGAGGATTCTGGGTAAGGAGCGAGGGGGCACAGAAGGGGATGTTGGGTAATGGGGGGGTCAGAGGGGTTCTGGGCAGAGGGGATTGTGGGTAAGGGGGTGAGGGGTGCTGCAGAGGGGCATTGTGGGCAGGTGGAGTGTGTGGTGGTAGGCGGGGGCCGTCAGGGCTGCCCCTCCACATCCTCGCCCCCCTCCGCGTCAGCGCCCCCCGGGCTCTCCCCCAGCAGGCGGGTGAGCTGGTCCAGGACCCGCTGCAGGGTGCGGGCCAGGCGCCAGGCGTGGGTCTCGCGGCAGCAGTTGAAGGCCGTGATGGCGAAGTTGACGTGGGCGTCCAGCGGGTTGTAACAGACCCCGTAGCCGTCCGGGACCTGCGGCCCGTAGACCATCAGGCAGTCGGAGCGCGAAGCCACCTGGGGGGGTGGGGGAGGAGAGCGGGTTGAAGGGGGCGGACACCCCCAAGTCCCTTCCCCCAGCCTGCACCCCAACCTCCACCCAACCTGAACCCCCCACCGCTGATGACTTCCAGTGACAAGGCAGGATAAGAGCCCACTACTGCTGCCTGCGAAGGGAGCTCCCCCACACACACCTGGGCAGGGAGAGGGGAGGGAGCAGGAATGGGTGATAGTTGGGGGGCAGGGGCCCATATCTGCCTGGTGGGGAGACATCAGTGGATGGCAACAGCACAGGGGGTCGGTGGTGCGGGGTGTGTGTCTGTAGCTGGGAAACAGTGGGGTACATAGCTGGCCGGTGAGCGGCCGGCAGTGCGTGGCGATGGCGTAGGGGCACCGTGGGGAGGTGGGGGGGCACTGTAGGGCAGGTGAGGGTCAGAAGGGGGCGCCGTGGGGCAGTTGGGGAGCGCCGTGGGGCGGTGGGGGGGCGCCGTGGGGCAGTTGGGGGGGCGCCGTGGGGCAGTACCTGGCCGGTGACCAGCCGGCAGTGCGTGGCGATGGCGTAGGGGCGCCGTGGGGTGGGTGAGGGTCAGTAGGGGGGCACCGTGGGGTAGTTGGGGGGCGCCGTGGGGCGGTACCTGGCCGGTGAGCAGCCGGCAATGCGTGGCGATGGCATAGGGGTACCGTGGGGCAGGTAAGGGTCAGTAGGGGGGCACCGTGGAACAGTTGGGGGGGTGCCGTGGGGCAATTGGGGGGCGCCGTGGGGCGGTACCTGGCCGGGGAGCGGCCGGCAGTGCGTGGTGATGGCGTAGGTGAACCGTGGGGCGGATGGGGGTGCCGTGGGGCAGGTGAGGGTCAGTACGGGGGCACCGTGGGGCAGTGGGGGGGCGCCGTGGGGCAGTGGAGGGGAGCCGTGGGGCGGTACCTGGCCGGTGAGCAGCCGGCAGTGCGTGGCGATGGCATAGGGGGCGCCGTGTGGCAGGTGAGGGTCAGTAGGGGGGCGCCGTAGGGCAGTGGGGGGGCGCCGTGGGGCAGTGGGGGGG
>JBAIAC010000089.1:155000-157500 GCA_037349315.1 Chelydra serpentina | reverse complement strand
GAGGGAGGCAGGGTGGCCCCTCTCCGACCTGGGCTTCCCGTGGACCCAGCGAGAGGGGAGCTGGGGTGGGCGGCATGGGGGTGTACCGAGGGGGGCATGGGCGTCCTCAGACGTCCTTCCCTTCCTCGGCGTTGCCTCCTTCCGCCCTCCCCGGGGCTCCCGTCGTGGGTATCCACGGGCCACCTCAGGCCGCACAAGTCTTTGAACCACCGCCTTCCCCGGGCCGTGAGGCTCGCGGAGAGCGCTAGGTACCTGGCTCCTGGGTTGAGGGAAACGGTGACCAACCCCCTCTGGGGCGTCCACCCCCCGCCACCGCTTCCAGCCTACACGGGGGTAGGGCAGGCGAGCGATAGGACGGCCAACACGGAGTGGTGCCCGGCACCCGCCAGCCGGCTCCGCGTTACCTCGGGGGGGCATCGTCCCAGAAGGCGCACCGAGGCACCGCTGCCATGGCCTCGCCCGCTCCCAGGGATCCGAGGTTTCCCTCCGACCCGGCGTGCCTGGGAGGCGGAACGTGACTGGGGCCACCGAAGTTGCCGGCGCCCAACCACCGCCCCGCGGGCCATCCTGGCCGCCCACCCGCGCCGAGCTCCCCGTCTGGAGGAGGGTCCCCCCCCACGGCCCCGCCGTTACACTCCCACGCGCCAAGGCGGCGGGGGTGACAACGACGGTCCCGGCGGCCGGGGGGCAAGACCCACACAGGCGGGCAGCGTCTCGGGGGCGGGCGGCTCAGGTACGCTCGCGGGAGGAGGAAGGCGCCACGACGGTGGCCCGGCAGCGGACCGGCACGGATGGAGGAGACCCCCTCCGCCGACCTCACCAACGCACCCCTCCCCACCCAGCCGCCTGGGCCCGGGGGGGGGACGAGAGCAAGCGCGGAGGGGGCGCCCGGCCCTCCCAGCGCCCGGGACCCCGCCGCCGGGGTCCCATCCTGGGCGCAGGGAAGCGTCCGAGGCCTTGGGGTCATCGAGGCGCGGCGCCCCACCACCGCCCCGCGGGCCATCCTGGCCGCCCACCCGCGCCAAGCTCCCCGTCTGGAGGAGGGTTCGCCCCCCACGGCCCCGCCGTTACACTCCCACGCGCCAAGGCGGCGGGGGTGACAACGACGGTCCCGGCGGCCGGGGGGGCGAGACCCACACAGGCGGGCAGCGTCTCGGGGGCGGGCGGCTCAGGTACGCTCGCGGGAGGAGGAAGGCGCCACGACGGTGGCCCGGCACGGATGGAGGAGACCCCCTCCGCCGACCTCACCAACGCACCCCCCCCACCCAGCCGCCTGGGCCCGGGGGGGGACGAGAGCAAGCGCGGAGGGGGCGCCCGGCCCTCCCAGCGCCCGGGACCCCGCCGCCGGGGTCCCATCCTGGGCGCAGGGAAGCGTCCGAGGCCTTGGGGTCATCGAGGTGCGGCGCCCCACCACCGCCCCGCGGGCCATCCTGGCCGCCCACCCACGCCGAGCTCCCCGTCTGGAGGAGGGTTCGCCCCCCACGGCCCCGCCGTTACACTCCCACGCGCCAAGGCGGCGGGGGTGACAACGACGGTCCCGGCGGCCGGGGGGGCGAGACCCACACAGGCGGGCAGCGTCTCGGGGGCGGGCGGCTCAGGTACGCTCGCGGGAGGAGGAAGGCGCCACGACGGTGGCCCGGCAGCGGACCGGCACGGATGGAGGAGACCCCCTCCGCCGACCTCACCACCGCACCCCCCCCACCCAGCCGCCTGGGCCCGGGGGGGACGAGAGCAAGCGCGGAGGGGGCGCCCGGCCCTCCCAGCGCCCGGGACCCCGCCGCCGGGGTCCCATCCTGGGCGAAGGGAAGAGTCCAAGGCCTTGGGGTCGTCGAGGTGCGCCGCCGTCGGGGGACCCCGAGCCGGCCGAGCGCGAGGCCCGTTAACGATCCTTCTGCAGGTTCACCCACGGAAACCTTGTTACGACTTTTACTTCCCTCTTGATAGTCAATTCGACCCTCTTCTCGGCGCTCCGCCAGGGCCGTGACCGACCTGAGTGATCCACCAACTGAGTTGTCACGGGGCTTTTTTCGTGGTAAAGGTTTCGGGGAGGCACGCGCCCCCACCGCGCCCCTTCTTTTTCTTCCCCCACGCGGCCAAAGCCATGCCGGCGGTGGGGGGGTTCCTTGTCCGCGCCGGTCAGGTCCCCCCGGCCTGCTGTCCCCGCAGGGGACGGCCCTCGGGGCGGGTTTCAGAGGCGGGAGCAGGGGAGGGGGACCCCCGCGGGTCCCCTCTTTCTCTCGCCGCACACTTCGTCCCGCCTGTCGCACCCAGCCGGGGAGAGCCCTCCTCGGCGCCCGCCCTTTCGTACGTGACCATATTTAACAACCGAGCCCGAAGGCTCGGCTAACGTCCAGGCGCTTGGCTCGGAGGGGCCAGGCGGTCGCGGTCGCGTGCAAGACCATCCCCCCGCCGCTCCAGCCCTTCTCGCCCTCCTCTCGCCGAGCGAGGGGTGGGGGTCCGGGTGGAGGGGGGGAGAGGCTGACGGGCCGCGGCCTTTCGG
>JBAIAC010000089.1:135000-150000 GCA_037349315.1 Chelydra serpentina | reverse complement strand
CCCGGGGGCCGGGGAGCAGACCGGCCATCAGGTCAACCCCCGGACCCCCAAAGGGGTTGACCTGGTGCCCGGGGAGCAGCCCGGCCATCAGGTCAACCCCCGGACCCCAACGGGGTTGACCTGGTGGCCGGGGACCAGCCCGGCCATCGGGTCAACCCCCGGACCCCCAACGGGGTTGACCTGGTGTCCGAGTCCGGACTTAGAAATTTTCCGAGACCCTTCCCGGGGTTGACCAGGTGGCCGAGCGGGGACTCTGAAAATGGTTCAGCCCGCTTCCTCGGGGTGGCGGTGACCTGGATACCGAGGAGGGACTTGGAGACACGACCCTGCCCGCACACCCCCACACACTCCCGCACACACCCCGGGAAAAAGGGAAAAAAAAAAAAAAAAAAAAAAAAAAAAGGATCGGGACCACTCGCGGCTTGGCGGCAAGCCGCCCAGGGCGCACCGTCCCGGGCTGCGGCCGCGGACCTTCCCCCCGGCGCACTGATCGGGCCCATGGAAGTCCGGAACAAAATTTCCACGACGGCCTCGGGGAGCCGGGGGCTACCCGGGGAGGGTGCTCCGAGGGCCGCAGGGAGTACCGGGTCGACCCGGGGGCCGGGGAGCAGACCGGCCATCAGGTCAACCTCCGGACCCCCAAAGGGGTTGACCTGGTGCCCGGGGAGCAGCCCGGCCATCAGGTCAACCCCCGGACCCCAACGGGGTTGACCTGGTGGCCGGGGACCAGCCCGGCCATCGGGTCAACCCCCGGACCCCCAACGGGGTTGACCTGGTGTCCGAGTCCGGACTTAGAAATTTTCCGAGACCCTTCCCGGGGTTCACCAGGTGGCCGAGCGGGGACTCTGAAAATGGTTCAGCCCGCTTCCTCGGGGTGGCGGTGACCTGGATTCCGAGGAGGGACTTGGAGACACGTCCTGCCCGCACACCCCCACACACTCCCGCACACACCCCGGGAAAAAGGGAAAAAAAAAAAAAAAAAAAAAAAAAAGGATCGGGACCACTCGCGGCTTGGCGGCAAGCCGCCCAGGGCGCACCGTCCCGGGCTGCGGCCGCGGACCTTCCCCCCGGCGCACTGATCGGGCCCATGGAAGTCCGGAACAAAATTTCCACGACGGCCTCGGGGAGCCGGGGGCTACCCGGGGAGGGTGCTCCGAGGGCCGCAGGGAGTACCGGGTCGACCCGGGGGCCGGGGAGCAGACCGGCCATCAGGTCAACCTCCGGACCCCCAAAGGGGTTGACCTGGTGCCCGGGGAGCAGCCCGGCCATCAGGTCAACCCCCGGACCCCAACGGGGTTGACCTGGTGGCCGGGGACCAGCCCGGCCATCGGGTCAACCCCCGGACCCCCCAACGGGGTTGACCTGGTGTCCGAGTCCGGACTTAGAAATTTTCCGAGACCTTCCCGGGGTTGAACAGGTGGCCGAGCGGGGACTCTGAAAATGGTTCAGCCCGCTTCCTCGGGGTGGCGGTGACCTGGATTCCGAGGAGGGACTTGGAGACACGTCCCTGCCCGCACACCCCCACACACCCCGCACACACCCCGGGAAAAAGGAAAAAAAAAAAAAAAAAAAAAAAGGATCGGGGCCACTCGCGGCTTGGCGGCAGCCGCCCAGGGCGCACCGTCCCGGGCTGCGGCCGCGGACCTTCCCCCCGGCGCACTGATCGGGCCCATGGAAGTCCGGAACAAAATTTCCACGACGGCCTCGGGGAGCCGGGGCTACCCGGGGAGGGTGCTCCGAGGGCCGCAGGGAGTACCGGGTCGACCCGGGGGCCGGGGAGCAGACCGGCCATCAGGTCAACCCCCGGACCCCCAAAGGGGTTGACCTGGTGCCCGGGGGAGCAGCCCGGCCCTCAGGTCAACCCCCGGACCCCAACGGGGTTGACCTGGTGGCCGGGGACCAGCCCGGCCATCGGGTCAACCCCCGGACCCCCCAACGGGGTTGACCTGGTGTCCGAGTCCGGACTTAGAAATTTCCGAGACCCTTCCCGGGGTTGAACAGGTGGCCGAGCGGGGACTCTGAAAATGGTTCAGCCCGCTTCCTCGGGGTGGCGGTGACCTGGATACCGAGGAGGGACTTGGAGACACGTCCCTGCCCGCACACCCCCACACACTCCCGCACACACCCCTGGGAAAAAGAAAAAAAAAAAAAAAAAAAAAAAAAAGGATCGGGACCACTCGCGGCTTGGCGGCAAGCCGCCCAGGGCGCACCGTCCCGGGCTGCGGCCGCGGACGGACCTTCCCCCCGGCGCACTGATCGGGCCCATGGAAGTCCGGAACAAAATTTCCACGACGGCCTCGGGGAGCCGGGGGCTACCCGGGGAGGGTGCTCCGAGGGCCGCAGGGAGTACCGGGTCGACCCGGGGGCCGGGGAGCAGCCCGGCCATCAGGTCAACCTCCGGACCCCCAAAGGGGTTGACCTGGTGCCCGGGGAGCAGCCCGGCCATCAGGTCAACCCCCGGACCCCAACGGGGTTGACCTGGTGGCCGGGGACCAGCCCGGCCATCGGGTCAACCCCCGGACCCCCCAACGGGGTTGACCTGGTGTCCGAGTCCGGACTTAGAAATTTTCCGAGACCCTTCCCGGGGTTGAACAGGTGGCCGAGCGGGGACTCTGAAAATGGTTCAGCCCGCTTCCTCGGGGTGGCGGTGACCTGGATACCGAGGAGGGACTTGGAGACACGTCCCTGCCCGCACACCCCCACACACTCCCGCACACACCCCGGGAAAAAGAAAAAAAAAAAAAAAAAAAAAAAAAAAGGATCGGGACCACTCGCGGCTTGGCGGCAAGCCGCCCAGGGCGCACCGTCCCGGGCTGCGGCCGCGGACCTTCCCCCCGGCGCACTGATCGGGCCCATGGAAGTCCGGAACAAAATTCCACGACGGCCTCGGGGAGCCGGGGGCTACCCGGGGAGGGTGCTCCGAGGGCCGCAGGGAGTACCGGGTCGACCCGGGGGCCGGGGAGCAGACCGGCCATCAGGTCAACCTCCGGACCCCCAAAGGGGTTGACCTGGTGGCCGGGGAGCAGCCCGGCCATCAGGTCAACCCCCGGACCCCAACGGGGTTGACCTGGTGGCCGGGGACCAGCCCGGCCATCGGGTCAACCCCCGGACCCCCCAACGGGGTTGACCTGGTGTCCGAGTCCGGACTTAGAAATTTTCCGAGACCCTTCCCGGGGTTCACCAGGTGGCCGAGCGGGGACTCTGAAAATGGTTCAGCCCGCTTCCTCGGGGTGGCGGTGACCTGGATTCCGAGGAGGGACTTGGAGACACGTCCCTGCCCGCACACCCCCACACACTCCCGCACACACCCCGGGAAAAAGGGAAAAAAAAAAAAAAAAAAAAAAGGATCGGGACCACTCGCGGCTTGGCGGCAAGCCGCCCAGGGCGCACCGTCCCGGGCTGCGGCCGCGGACCTTCCCCCCGGCGCACTGATCGGGCCCATGGAAGTCCGGAACAAAATTTCCACGACGGCCTCGGGGAGCCGGGGGCTACCCGGGGAGGGTGCTCCGAGGGCCGCAGGGAGTACCGGGTCGACCCGGGGGCCGGGGAGCAGACCGGCCATCAGGTCAACCTCCGGACCCCCAAAGGGGTTGACCTGGTGGCCGGGGAGCAGCCCGGCCATCAGGTCAACCCCCGGACCCCAACGGGGTTGACCTGGTGGCCGGGGACCAGCCCGGCCATCGGGTCAACCCCCGGACCCCCCAACGGGGTTGACCTGGTGTCCGAGTCCGGACTTAGAAATTTTCCGAGACCCTTCCCGGGGTTCACCAGGTGGCCGAGCGGGGACTCTGAAAATGGTTCAGCCCGCTTCCTCGGGGTGGCGGTGACCTGGATTCCGAGGAGGGACTTGGAGACACGTCCCTGCCCGCACACCCCCACACACTCCCGCACACACCCCGGGAAAAAGGGAAAAAAAAAAAAAAAAAAAAAAGGATCGGGACCACTCGCGGCTTGGCGGCAAGCCGCCCAGGGCGCACCGTCCCGGGCTGCGGCCGCGGACCTTCCCCCCGGCGCACTGATCGGGCCCATGGAAGTCCGGAACAAAATTTCCACGACGGCCTCGGGGAGCCGGGGGCTACCCGGGGAGGGTGCTCCGAGGGCCGCAGGGAGTACCGGGTCGACCCGGGGGCCGGGGAGCAGACCGGCCATCAGGTCAACCTCCGGACCCCCAAAGGGGTTGACCTGGTGGCCGGGGAGCAGCCCGGCCATCAGGTCAACCCCCGGACCCCAACGGGGTTGACCTGGTGGCCGGGGACCAGCCCGGCCATCGGGTCAACCCCCGGACCCCCCAACGGGGTTGACCTGGTGTCCGAGTCCGGACTTAGAAATTTTCCGAGACCCTTCCCGGGGTTCACCAGGTGGCCGAGCGGGGACTCTGAAAATGGTTCAGCCCGCTTCCTCGGGGTGGCGGTGACCTGGATTCCGAGGAGGGACTTGGAGACACGTCCCTGCCCGCACACCCCCACACACTCCCGCACACACCCCAAGAAAAAGGGAAAAAAAAAAAAAAAAAAAAAAGGATCGGGACCACTCGCGGCTTGGCGGCAAGCCGCCCAGGGCGCACCGTCCCGGGCTGCGGCCGCGGACCTTCCCCCCGGCGCACTGATCGGGCCCATGGAAGTCCGGAACAAAATTTCCACGACGGCCTCGGGGAGCCGGGGGCTACCCGGGGAGGGTGCTCCGAGGGCCGCAGGGAGTACCGGGTCGACCCGGGGGCCGGGGAGCAGACCGGCCATCAGGTCAACCTCCGGACCCCCAAAGGGGTTGACCTGGTGCCCGGGGAGCAGCCCGGCCATCAGGTCAACCCCCGGACCCCAACGGGGTTGACCTGGTGGCCGGGGACCAGCCCGGCCATCGGGTCAACCCCCGGACCCCCAACGGGGTTGACCTGGTGTCCGAGTCCGGACTTAGAAATTTTCCGAGACCCTTCCCGGGGTTCACCAGGTGGCCGAGCGGGGACTCTGAAAATGGTTCAGCCCGCTTCCTCGGGGTGGCGGTGACCTGGATACCGAGGAGGGACTTGGAGACACGTCCCTGCCCGCACACCCCCACACACTCCCGCACACACCCCGGGAAAAAGAAAAAAAAAAAAAAAAAAAAAAAAAGGATCGGGACCACTCGCGGCTTGGCGGCAAGCCGCCCAGGGCGCACCGTCCCGGGCTGCGGCCGCGGACCTTCCCCCCGGCGCACTGATCGGGCCCATGGAAGTCCGGAACAAAATTTCCACGACGGCCTCGGGGAGCCGGGGGCTACCCGGGGAGGGTGCTCCGAGGGCCGCAGGGAGTACCGGGTCGACCCGGGGGCCGGGGAGCAGACCGGCCATCAGGTCAACCTCCGGACCCCCAAAGGGGTTGACCTGGTGGCCGGGGAGCAGCCCGGCCATCAGGTCAACCCCCGGACCCCAACGGGGTTGACCTGGTGGCCGGGGACCAGCCCGGCCATCGGGTCAACCCCCGGACCCCCCAACGGGGTTGACCTGGTGTCCGAGTCCGGACTTAGAAATTTTCCGAGACCCTTCCCGGGGTTCACCAGGTGGCCGAGCGGGGACTCTGAAAATGGTTCAGCCCGCTTCCTCGGGGTGGCGGTGACCTGGATTCCGAGGAGGGACTTGGAGACACGTCCCTGCCCGCACACCCCCACACACTCCCGCACACACCCCGGGAAAAAGGGAAAAAAAAAAAAAAAAAAAAAAAAGGATCGGGACCACTCGCGGCTTGGCGGCAAGCCGCCCAGGGCGCACCGTCCCGGGCTGCGGCCGCGGACCTTCCCCCGGCGCACTGATCGGGCCCATGGAAGTCCGGAACAAAATTTCCACGACGGCCTCGGGGAGCCGGGGGCTACCCGGGGAGGGTGCTCCGAGGGCCGCAGGGAGTACCGGGTCGACCCGGGGCCGGGGAGCAGACCGGCCATCAGGTCAACCTCCGGACCCCCAAAGGGGTTGACCTGGTGGCCGGGGAGCAGCCCGGCCATCAGGTCAACCCCCGGACCCCAACGGGGTTGACCTGGTGGCCGGGGACCAGCCCGGCCATCGGGTCAACCCCCGGACCCCCCAACGGGGTTGACCTGGTGTCCGAGTCCGGACTTAGAAATTTTCCGAGACCCTTCCCGGGGTTGACCAGGTGGCCGAGCGGGGACTCTGAAAATGGTTCAGCCCGCTTCCTCGGGGTGGCGGTGACCTGGATTCCGAGGAGGGACTTGGAGACACGTCCCTGCCCGCACACCCCCACACACCCCCGCACACACCCCGGGAAAAAGGAAAAAAAAAAAAAAAAAAAAAGGATCGGGGCCACTCGCGGCTTGGCGGCAAGCCGCCCAGGGCGCACCGTCCCGGGCTGCGGCCGCGGACCTTCCCCCCGGCGCACTGATCGGGCCCATGGAAGTCCGGAACAAAATTTCCACGACGGCCTCGGGGAGCCGGGGGCTACCCGGGGAGGGTGCTCCGAGGGCCGAAGGGAGTACCGGGTCGGCCCGGTGGCCGGGGAGGAGCCCGGCCATCAGGTCAACCCCTGGACGCGAACGGGGGTTGACCTGCTGTCCGAGTCGGGACTTAGAAAAATTTCGAGACCGTTCCCGGGGTTGACCAGGTGGCCGAGCGGGGACTTTGAAAATTTTTCAGCCCGCTTCCTCGGGTTGGGGGTGGCCTGGATTCCGGTCAGGGATAGCGGGCCAGGAGGCGCGGAGCTCGGCGCCTACGGCCATACCGGACCGAACGCCCCCGATCCCGTCAGATCTCGGAAGGTAAACCGTCCCGGGCCTGGCTAGTACTTGGATGGGTGACCGCCTGGGAATCCCAGGTGCCGTAGGCAGCTTTTCCCGGTCCGAGCCGGCCCTCTCGTTTTCCGGGGCAGGAGCAAGGAATGGGGAGAGGGGTAGTCTGTGTGTGTGTGTGTGTGTGTCTGTCTGTCTGTCTGTCTGTGTGTGGAGGGGACCGGGGGCGAGGGAGGGGGGAAGGGGGAGCGGAGAACCTGGAAAGCCGCCCCACCGCCCCCGTTGCCACTCTGTCTACGGGGCCAGAGGCGACAGCCGAAGGTCGCGGGTCTGGGCGCCCGGCTCCCCGTCGGGTTCCCACAGACCCCGAAGCCTCGTGGGCAGACCCGGGGCACGGGGCCGACTCGCTCGGACATGCCGGGGACCCCCGACCCCGGCCTCCGGCCCCCGGGACCACCCCCCGTCACCCGTGCTAGGCCCGGCCTTCCGAAACGGACGGCGGGTGTGCAGGGCCCCCCGGGCTGCCCCCGCGGCGGACCCACGGCCCGCGAAGCCCCGTGGGCAGACCCGGGGCACGGGGCCGACTCGCTCGGACTCGCCGGGGACCCCCGACCCCGGCCTCCGGGCCCCGGGACCGCCCCCCGTCACCCGTGCTAGGCCCGGCCTTACGAAAGGGACGGCGGGTGTGCAGGGCCCCCCGGGCTGCCTCCGCGGGGGACCCAGGGCCCCCGAAGCCACGTGGGCAGACCCGGGGCACGGGGCCGACTCGCTCGGACTCGCCGGGAACCCCCGGCCCCGGCCTCCGGCCCCCGGGACCGCCCCCCGTCACCCGTGCTAGGCCCGGCCTTCCGAAACGGACGGCGGGTGTGCAGGGCCCCCCGCGCTGCGTCCGCGGGGGACCCACGGCCCCCGAAGCCCCGTGGGCAGACAAGGGGCACGGGGCCGACTCGCTCGGACTCGCCGGGGACCCCCGACCACGGCCTCCGGCCCCCGGACCTCCCCCCGACCCCCGTGCTAGGCCCGGCCTTCCGAAACGGACGGCGGGTGTGCAGGGCCCCCCGGGCTGCCTCCGCGGGGGACCCAGGGCCCCCGAAGCCCCGTGGGCAGACCCGGGGCACGGGGCCGACTCGCTCGGACGTGCCGGGGACCCCCGACCCCGGCCCCCGGCACCCGGACCACCCCCCGTCACCCGTGCTAGGCCCGGCCTTCCGAAAGGGACGGCGGGTGTGCAGGGACCCCCGGGCTGCCTCCGCGGGGGACCCAGGGCCCCCGAAGCCCCGTGGGCAGACCCGGGGCACGGGACCGACTCGCTCGGACTCGCCGGGAACCCCCAACCCCGGCCTCCGGCACCCGGACCACCCCCCCTTCACCCGTGCTAGGCCTGGCCTTCCGAAACGGACGGCGGGTGTGCAGGGCCCCCCGGGCTGCCCCCGCGGGGGACCCACGGCCCGCAAAGCCCCGTGGGCGGACCCGGGGCACGGGGCCGACTCGCTCGGACTCGCCGGGGACCCCCGACCCCGGCCTCCGGCCCCCGGGACCACCCCCCGTCACCCGTGCTAGGCCCGGCCTTACGAAAGGGACGGCGGGTGTGCAGGGCCCCCCGGGCTGCCTCCGCGGGGGACCCAGGGCCCCCGAAGCCACGTGGGCAGACCCGGGGCACGGGACCGACTCGCTCGGACTCGCCGGGAACCCCCAACCCCGGCCTCCGGCACCCGGACCACCCCCCGTCACCCGTGCTAGGCCCGGCCTTCCGAAACGGACGGCGGGTGTGCAGGGCCCCCCGGGCTGCCTCCGCGGGGGACCCAGGGCCCCCGAAGCCTCGTGGGCAGACCCGGGGCACAGGGCCGACTCGCTCGGACTCGCCGGGGACCCCCGACCCCGGCCTCCGGCACCCGGACCACCCCCCCTTCACCCGTGCTAGGCCCGGCCTTCCGAAAGGGACGGCGGGTGTGCAGGGACCCCCGGGCTGCCTCCGCGGGGGACCCAGGGCCCCCGAAGCCCCGTGGGCAGACCCGGGGCACGGGGCCGACTCGCTCGGACTCGCCGGGAACCCCCGGCCCCGGCCTCCGGCCCGCGGGACCGCCCCCCGTCACCCGTGCTAGGCCCGGCCTTCCGAAACGGACGGCGGGTGTGCAGGGCCCCCCGGGCTGCCTCCGCGGGGGACCCACGGCCCACGAAGCCTCGTGGGCAGACCCGGGGCACGGGACCGACTCGCTCGGACTCGCCGGGAACCCCCAACCCCGGCCTCCGGCACCCGGACCACCCCCCGTCACCCGTGCTAGGCCCGGCCTTCCGAAACGGACGGCGGGTGTGCAGGGCCCCCCGGGCTGCCTCCGCGGGGGACCCAGGGCCCCCGAAGCCTCGTGGGCAGACCCGGGGCACAGGGCCGACTCGCTCGGACTCGCCGGGGACCCCCGACCCCGGCCTCCGGCACCCGGACCACCCCCCCTTCACCCGTGCTAGGCCCGGCCTTCCGAAAGGGATGGCGGGTGTGCAGGGCCCCCCGGGCTGCCTCCGCGGGGACCCAGGGCCCCCGAAGCCCCGTGGGCAGACCCGGGGCACGGGGCCGACTCGCTCGGACTCGCCAGGAACCCCCGGCCCCGGCCTCCGGCCCGCGGGACCGCCCCCCGTCACCCGTGCTAGGCCCGGCCTTCCGAAACGGACGGCGGGTGTGCAGGGCCCCCCGGGCTGCCTCCGCGGGGGACCCACGGACCACGAAGCCCCGTGGGCAGACCCGGGGCACGGGGCCGACTCGCTCGGACTCGCCGGGAACCCCCGGCCCCGGCCTCCGGCCCCCGGGACCGCCCCCCGTCACCCGTGCTAGGCCCGGCCTTCCGAAACGGACGGCGGGTGTGCAGGGCCCCCCGCGCTGCGTCCGCGGGGGACCCACGGCCCCCGAAGCCTCGTGGGCAGACAAGGGGCACGGGGCCGACTCGCTCGGACTCGCCGGGGACCCCCGGCCCCGGCCTCCGGCCCCCGGGACCGCCCCCCGTCACCCGTGCTAGGCCCGGCCTTCCGAAACGGACGGCGGGTGTGCAGGGCCCCCCGCGCTGCGTCCGCGGGGGACCCACGGCCCCCGAAGCCCCGTGGGCAGACAAGGGGCACGGGGCCGACTCGCTCGGACTCGCCGGGGACCCCCGACCACGGCCTCCGGCCCCCGGACCTCCCCCCGACCCCCGTGCTAGGCCCGGCCTTCCGAAACGGACGGCGGGTGTGCAGGGCCCCCCGGGCTGCCTCCGCGGGGGACCCAGGGCCCCCGAAGCCCCGTGGGCAGACCCGGGGCACGGGGCCGACTCGCTCGGACGTGCCGGGGACCCCCGACCCCGGCCCCCGGCACCCGGACCACCCCCCGTCACCCGTGCTAGGCCCGGCCTTCCGAAAGGGACGGCGGGTGTGCAGGGACCCCCGGGCTGCCTCCGCGGGGGACCCAGGGCCCCCGAAGCCCCGTGGGCAGACCCGGGGCACGGGACCGACTCGCTCGGACTCGCCGGGAACCCCCAACCCCGGCCTCCGGCACCCGGACCACCCCCCCTTCACCCGTGCTAGGCCCGGCCTTCCGAAACGGACGGCGGGTGTGCAGGGCCCCCCGGGCTGCCCCCGCGGGGGACCCACGGCCCGCAAAGCCCCGTGGGCGGACCCGGGGCACGGGGCCGACTCGCTCGGACTCGCCGGGGACCCCCGACCCCGGCCTCCGGCCCCCGGGACCACCCCCCGTCACCCGTGCTAGGCCCGGCCTTACGAAAGGGACGGCGGGTGTGCAGGGCCCCCCGGGCTGCCTCCGCGGGGGACCCAGGGCCCCCGAAGCCACGTGGGCAGACCCGGGGCACGGGACCGACTCGCTCGGACTCGCCGGGAACCCCCAACCCCGGCCTCCGGCACCCGGACCACCCCCCGTCACCCGTGCTAGGCCCGGCCTTCCGAAACGGACGGCGGGTGTGCAGGGCCCCCAGGGCTGCCTCCGCGGGGGACCCAGGGCCCCCGAAGCCTCGTGGGCAGACCCGGGGCACAGGGCCGACTCGCTCGGACTCGCCGGGGACCCCCGACCCCGGCCTCCGGCACCCGGACCACCCCCCCTTCACCCGTGCTAGGCCCGGCCTTCCGAAAGGGACGGCGGGTGTGCAGGGACCCCCGGGCTGCCTCCGCGGGGGACCCAGGGCCCCCGAAGCCCCGTGGGCAGACCCGGGGCACGGGGCCGACTCGCTCGGACTCGCCGGGAACCCCCGGCCCCGGCCTCCGGCCCGCGGGACCGCCCCCCGTCCCCCGTGCTAGGCCCGGCCTTCCGAAACGGACGGCGGGTGTGCAGGGCCCCCCGGGCTGCCTCCGCGGGGACCCACGGCCCACGAGCCTCGTGGGCAGACCCGGGGCACGGGACCGACTCGCTCGGACTCGCCGGGAACCCCCAACCCCGGCCTCCGGCACCCGGACCACCCCCCGTCACCCGTGCTAGGCCCGGCCTTCCGAAACGGACGGCGGGTGTGCAGGGCCCCCCGGGCTGCCTCCGCGGGGGACCCAGGGCCCCCGAAAGCCTCGTGGGCAGACCCGGGGCACAGGGCCGACTCGCTCGGACTCGCCGGGGACCCCCGACCCCGGCCTCCGGCACCCGGACCACCCCCCCTTCACCCGTGCTAGGCCCGGCCTTCCGAAAGGGACGGCGGGTGTGCAGGGCCCCCCGTGCTGCCTCCGCGGGGACCCAGGGCCCCCGAAGCCCCGTGGGCAGACCCGGGGCACGGGGCCGACTCGCTTGGCTCGCCGGGAACCCCCGGCCCCGGCCTCCGTCCCGCGGGACCGCCCCCCGTCACCCGTGCTAGGCCCGGCCTTCCGAAACGGACGGCGGGTGTGCAGGGCCCCCCGGGCTGCCTCCGCGGGGGACCCACGGACCACGAAGCCCCGTGGGCAGACCCGGGGCACGGGGCCGACTCGCTCGGACTCGCCGGGAACCCCGGCCCCGGCCTCCGGCCCCCGGGACCGCCCCCCGTCACCCGTGCTAGGCCCGGCCTTCCGAAACGGACGGCGGGTGTGCAGGGCCCCCCGCGCTGCGTCCGCGGGGGACCCACGGCCCCGAAGCCTCGTGGGCAGACAAGGGGCACGGGGCCCGACTCGCTCGGACTCGCCGGGGACCCCCGACCACGGCCTCCGGCCCCCGGACCTCCCCCCGACCCCCGTGCTAGGCCCGGCCTTCCGAAACGGACGGCGGGTGTGCAGGGCCCCCCGGGCTGCCTCCGCGGGGGACCCAGGGCCCCCGAAGCCCCGTGGGCAGACCCGGGGCACGTGGGGTCCGACTCGCTCGGACTCGCCGGGGACCCCCGACCCCGGCCTCCGGCACCCGGACCACCCCCCGTCACCCGGCTAGGCCCGGCCTTCCGAAACGGACGGCGGGTGTGCAGGGCCCCCGGGCTGCCTCCGCGGGGACCCAGGGCCCCCGAAGCCCCGTGGGCAGACCCGGGGCACGGGCCGACTCGCTCGGACTCGCGGGAACCCCCGGCCCCGGCCTCCGGCCCCCGGGACCGCCCCCCGTCACCCGTGCTAGGCCCGGCCTTCCGAAACGGACGGCGGGTGTGCAGGGCCCCCCCGCGCTGCGTCCGCGGGGGACCCACGGCCCCCGAAGCCTCGTGGGCAGACAAGGGGCACGGGGCCGACTCGCTCGGACTCGCCGGGGACCCCCGACCACGGCCTCCGGCCCCCGGACCTCCCCCGACCCCCGTGCTAGGCCCGGCCTTCCGAAACGGACGGCGGGTGTGCAGGGCCCCCCGGGCTGCTCCCGCGGGGACCCAGGGCCCCCGAAGCCCCCGTGGGCAGACCTGGGCGGCACGGGGCCGACTCGCTCGGACTCGCCGGGGACCCCCGACCCCGGCCTCCGGCACCCGGACCACCCCCCGTCACCCGTGCTAGGCCCGGCCTTCCGAAACGGACGGCGGGTGTGCAGGGCCCCCCGGGCTGCCTCCGCGGGGGACCCAGGGCCCCCGAAGCCCCGTGGGCAGACCCGGGGCACGGGGCCGACTCGCTCGGACTCGCCGGGAACCCCCGGGCCCCGGCCTCCGGCCCCCGGGACCGCCCCCCGTCACCCGTGCTAGGCCCGGCCTTCCGAAACGGACGGCGGGTGTGCAGGGCCCCCCGCGCTGCGTCCGCGGGGGACCCTACGGCCCCCGAAGCCTCGTGGGCAGACAAGGGGCACGGGCCGACTCGCTCGGACTCGCCGGGGACCCCCGACCACGGCCTCCGGCCCCCGGACCTCCCCCCGACCCCCGTGCTAGGCCCGGCCTTCCGAAACGGACGGCGGGTGTGCAGGGCCCCCCGGGCTGCCTCCGCGGGGGACCCAGGGCCCCCGAAGCCCCGTGGGCAGACCCGGGGCACGGGGCCGACTCGCTCGGACGTGCCGGGGACCCCCGACCCCGGCCCCCGGCACCCGGACCACCCCCCGTCACCCGTGCTAGGCCCGGCCTTCCGTGACGGAGGGCGCGTGTGCAGGTGCGCCCCCCCCCCCCCCGGCCTGCCCCCGCGGAGGACCCACGGCCCCCGAAGCGTCGGGGGCAGACCACTGGCACTTGGCGGACTGGCCCGGTCTCGCTCGGGCCCCCCTGCGCCTCCCCTCAGGGAGCCGGCGCTGCCCGGGAATGGGCTGCTGGCCGTCCGAGGCCTGGCCTGGCCTGCCTGCGTGCTGCCCTCCTGTGGATATTTACTTGAATGGGGTTGACCTGGTGGCCGTGTCGGGACTCGGAAAAAAATTCCCGGGGGGTCGACCTGCTCTCCTGGTGGGCCTCGGCCTGCATCCCCGACGCTTCCCCGGGGGTCGGCCTGCTCTCCGGTTGGGGACTCGGAGACTTTCCCGGACGCTTCCCCGGGGTCGGCCTGCTCTCCGGGTGGGGACTCGGAGCCTTTCCCGGACGCTTCCCCGGGGTCGGCCTGCTCTCCGGGTGGGGACTTGAAACGTTGCCGGCCCTTCTCCCGGCCCCTCGCCTCCCTAGCCCGACCCCGACGGGCCCTGCGACTGGGGAGTCGGGCTCCGGCTCCCCGCCCCTCCCCGGCTTCCTCCGCGATGGTCTCAAGTTGCAGAGGGGAGGTTTAGGTTGGATATTCGGAACAACCTTGTTCACTAGAAGGGTGGTGAAGCACTGCAACGGCTTACCTAGGGAGGTGGTGGCATCTCCTTCCTTAGAGGTTTTGAAGGCCAGGCTTGACAAAGCCCTGGGTGGGACGAGGTAGTTGGGGTTGGTCCTGCTTTCAGCAGGGGTTGGACAAGGTGACCTCCTGAGGTCCCTTCCAACTCTGAGATGCTATGATTCCCTGGGGACGACTGTTAAGCCTCCCCCGTACCGCCCGGGCGACGACAAAAAAGGCCTCCCCACTGACAGTCCCGGGGACGAATGTTAAGCCTCTCCCCCGCCACCACCCCCACCCTCTGACGACTATTAAGCCTGCTCCCCGGACTCCCCGGGGCACGACTATTAAGCCTCCCCGGACCTGCTCCGTCCCGACTATTAAGCCTCCCCGGACCTGCTCCGTCCCGACTATTAAGCCTCCCCGGACCTGCTCCCGCCCGACTATTAAGCCTCCCCGGACCTGCTCCTCCCGACTATTAAGCCTCCCGGACCTGCTCCGTCCCGACTATTAAGCCTCCTCCGTGGTTCTCATCACCGCTGCTGCGCCGCCGTGGGAGTGGAGGGGCACCCGGCCCGGAAAGCAAACCGGCCACCAGGTCAACCCTTTGAATGCAATGGATTGACCTGGTGGCCGGAAAGCAAACCGGCCAGCAGGTCAACCCTTTGAATGCAATGGGTTGACCTGCTGGCCGGTAGGGACGACTGTTAAGCCTGCTCCCCGGACTCCCCGGGGCACGACTATGAAGCCCCCCCCGGGAAGACTATTAAGCCTCCCGGACCTGCTCCGTCCCGACTATTAAGCCTCCCCGGACCTGCTCCGTCCCGACTATTAAGCCTCCTCCGTGGTTCTCATCACCGCTGCTGCGCCGCCGTGGGAGTGGAGGGGCACCCGGCCCGGAAAGCAAACCGGCCACCAGGTCAACCCTTTGAATGCAATGGGTTGACCTGGTGGCCGGAAAGCAAACCGGCCAGCAGGTCAACCCTTTGAATGCAATGGGTTGACCTGCTGGCCGGTAGGGACGACTGTTAAGCCTGCTCCCCGGACTCCCCGGGGCACGACTATGAAGCCCCCCCCGGGAAGACTATTAAGCCTCCCCGGACCTGCTCCGTCCCGACTATTAAGCCTCCCCGGACCTGCTCCGTCCCGACTATTAAGCCTCCTCCGTGGTTCTCATCACCGCT
This sequence comes from Chelydra serpentina, assembly GCA_037349315.1. Classification (NCBI taxonomy): domain Eukaryota; kingdom Metazoa; phylum Chordata; order Testudines; family Chelydridae; genus Chelydra; species Chelydra serpentina. The sequence goes on along the minus strand of JBAIAC010000089.1, from coordinate 135,013 downwards.
GCTGCGCCGCCGT
>JBAIAC010000089.1:122500-130000 GCA_037349315.1 Chelydra serpentina | reverse complement strand
AACCCCCGGACCCCCAAAGGGGTTGACCTGGTGCCCGGGGAGCAGCCCGGCCATCAGGTCAACCCCCGGACCCCAACGGGGTTGACCTGGTGGCCGGGGACCAGCCCGGCCATCGGGTCAACCCCCGGACCCCCAACGGGGTTGACCTGGTGTCCGAGTCCGGACTTAGAAATTTTCCGAGACCCTTCCCGGGGTTCACCAGGTGGCCGAGCGGGGACTCTGAAAATGGTTCAGCCCGCTTCCTCGGGGTGGCGGTGACCTGGATACCGAGGAGGGACTTGGAGACACGACCCTGCCCGCACACCCCCACACACTCCCGCACACACCCCGGGAAAAAGGGAAAAAAAAAAAAAAAAAAAAAGGATCGGGACCACTCGCGGCTTGGCGGCAAGCCGCCCAGGGCGCACCGTCCCGGGCTGCGGCCGCGGACCTTCCCCCCGGCGCACTGATCGGGCCCATGGAAGTCCGGAACAAAATTTCCACGACGGCCTCGGGGAGCCGGGGGCTACCCGGGGAGGGTGCTCCGAGGGCCGCAGGGAGTACCGGGTCGACCCGGGGGCCGGGGAGCAGACCGGCCATCAGGTCAACCCCCGGACCCCCAAAGGGGTTGACCTGGTGCCCGGGGAGCAGCCCGGCCATCAGGTCAACCCCCGGACCCCAACGGGGTTGACCTGGTGGCCGGGGACCAGCCCGGCCATCGGGTCAACCCCCGGACCCCCAACGGGGTTGACCTGGTGTCCGAGTCCGGACTTAGAAATTTTCCGAGACCCTTCCCGGGGTTCACCAGGTGGCCGAGCGGGGACTCTGAAAATGGTTCAGCCCGCTTCCTCGGGGTGGCGGTGACCTGGATACCGAGGAAGTACTTGGAGACACGAGCCTGCCCGCACACCCCCACACACACCCCGGGAAAAAGAAAAAAAAAAAAAAAAAAAAAAAAGGATCGGGACCACTCGCGGCTTGGCGGCAAGCCGCCCAGGGCGCACCGTCCCGGGCTGCGGCCGCGGACCTTCCCCCCGGCGCACTGATCGGGCCCATGGAAGTCCGGAACAAAATTTCCACGACGGCCTCGGGGAGCCGGGGGCTACCCGGGGAGGGTGCTCCGAGGGCCGCAGGGAGTACCGGGTCGACCCGGGGGCCGGGGAGCAGACCGGCCATCAGGTCAACCCCCGGACCCCCAAAGGGGTTGACCTGGTGCCCGGGGAGCAGCCCGGCCATCAGGTCAACCCCCGGACCCCAACGGGGTTGACCTGGTGGCCGGGGACCAGCCCGGCCATCGGGTCAACCCCCGGACCCCCAACGGGGTTGACCTGGTGTCCGAGTCCGGACTTAGAAATTTTCCGAGACCCTTCCCGGGGTTCACCAGGTGGCCGAGCGGGGACTCTGAAAATGGTTCAGCCCGCTTCCTCGGGGTGGCGGTGACCTGGATTCCGGGGAGGGACTTGGAGACACGTCCCTGCCCGCACACCCCCACACACTCCCGCACACACCCCGGGAAAAAGGAAAAAAAAAAAAAAAAAAAAAAAAAAAAAGGATCGGGACCACTCGCGGCTTGGCGGCAAGCCGCCCAGGGCGCACCGTCCCGGGCTGCGGCCGCGGACCTTCCCCCCGGCGCACTGATCGGGCCCATGGAAGTCCGGAACAAAATTTCCACGACGGCCTCGGGGAGCCGGGGGCTACCCGGGGAGGGTGCTCCGAGGGCCGCAGGGAGTACCGGGTCGACCCGGGGGCCGGGGAGCAGACCGGCCATCAGGTCAACCCCGGGACCCCAACGGGGTTGACCTGGTGCCCGGGGAGCAGCCCGGCCATCAGGTCAACCCCCGGACCCCAACGGGGTTGACCTGGTGGCCGGGGACCACCCCGGCCATCGGGTCAACCCCTGGACCCCCAACGGGGTTGACCTGGTGTCCGAGTCCGGACTTAGAAATTTTCCGAGACCCTTCCCGGTGGTTGACCAGGTGGCCGAGCGGGGACTCTGAAAATGGTTCAGCCCGCTTCCTCGGGGTGGCGGTGACCTGGATTCCGGGGAGGGACTTGGAGACACGTCCCTGCCCGCACACCCCCACACACTCCCGCACACACCCCGGGAAAAAGGAAAAAAAAAAAAAAAAAAAAAAAAAGGATCGGGACCACTCGCGGCTTGGCGGCAAGCCGCCCAGGGCGCACCGTCCCGGGCTGCGGCCGCGGACCTTCCCCCCGGCGCACTGATCGGGCCCATGGAAGTCCGGAACAAAATTTCCACGACGGCCTCGGGGAGCCGGGGGCTACCCGGGGAGGGTGCTCCGAGGGCCGCAGGGAGTACCGGGTCGGCCCGGTGGCCGGGGAGGAGCCCGGCCATCAGGTCAACCCCTGGACGCGAACGGGGGTTGACCTGCTGTCCGAGTCGGGACTTAGAAAAATTTCGAGACCGTTCCCGGGGTTGACCAGGTGGCCGAGCGGGGACTTTGAAAATTTTTCAGCCCGCTTCCTCGGTTTGGGGGTGGCCTGGATTCCGGTCAGGGATAGCGGGCCAGGAGGCGCGGAGCTCGGCGCCTACGGCCATACCGGACCGAACGCCCCCGATCCCGTCAGATCTCGGAAGGTAAACCGTCCCGGGCCTGGCTAGTACTTGGATGGGTGACCGCCTGGGAATCCCAGGTGCCGTAGGCAGCTTTTCCCGGTCCGAGCCGGCCCTCTCGTTTTCCGGGGCAGGAGCAAGGAATGGGGAGAGGGGTAGTCTGTGTGTGTGTGTGTGTGTGTGTGTGTCTGTCTGTCTGTCTGTCTGTGTGTGGAGGGGACCGGGGGCGAGGGAGGGGGGAAGGGGGAGCGGAGAACCTGGAAAGCCGCCCCACCGCCCCCGTTGCCACTCTGTCTACGGGGCCAGAGGCGACGGCCGAAGGTCGCGGGTCTGGGCGCCCGGCTCCCCGTCGGGTTCCCACAGACCCCGAAGCCTCGTGGGCAGACCCGGGGCACGGGGCCGACTCGCTCGGACATGCCGGGGACCCCCGACCCCGGCCTCCGGCCCCCGGGACCACCCCCCGTCACCCGTGCTAGGCCCGGCCTTCCGAAACGGACGGCGGGTGTGCAGGGCCCCCCGGGCTGCCCCCGCGGCGGACCCACGGCCCGGGAAGCCCCGTGGGCAGACCCGGGGCACGGGGCCGACTCGCTCGGACTCGCCGGGGACCCCCGACCCCGGCCTCCGGGCCCCGGGACCACCCCCCGTCACCCGTGCTAGGCCCGGCCTTACGAAAGGGACGGCGGGTGTGCAGGGCCCCCCGGGCTGCCTCCGCGGGGGACCCAGGGCCCCCGAAGCCACGTGGGCAGACCCGGGGCACGGGACCGACTCGCTCGGACTCGCCGGGAACCCCCGACCCCGGCCTCCGGCACCCGGACCACCCCCCGTCACCCGTGCTAGGCCCGGCCTTCCGAAACGGACGGCGGGTGTGCAGGGCCCCCCGGGCTGCCTCCGCGGGGGACCCAGGGCCCCCGAAGCCCCGTGGGCAGACCCGGGGCACAGGGCCGACTCGCTCGGACTCGCCGGGGACCCCCGACCCCGGCCTCCGGCACCCGGACCACCCCCCCTTCACCCGTGCTAGGCCCGGCCTTCCGAAACGGACGGCGGGTGTGCAGGGCCCCCCGGGCTGCCCCCGCGGGGGACCCACGGCCCGCAAAGCCCCGTGGGCGGACCCGGGGCACGGGGCCGACTCGCTCGGACTCGCCGGGGACCCCCGACCCCGGCCTCCGGCCCCCGGGACCGCCCCCCGTCACCCGTGCTAGGCCCGGCCTTCCGAAACGGACGGCGGGTGTGCAGGGCCCCCCGGGCTGCCTCCGCGGGGGACCCAGGGCCCCCGAAGCCTAGTGGGCAGACCCGGGGCACGGGACCGACTCGCTCGGACTCGCCGGGAACCCCCGACCCCGGCCTCCGGCACCCGGACCACCCCCCGTCACCCGTGCTAGGCCCGGCCTTCCGAAAGGGACGGCGGGTGTGCAGGGCCCCCCGGGCTGCCTCCGCGGGGGACCCAGGGCCCCCGAAGCCTCGTGGGCAGACCCGGGGCACGGGGCCGACTCGCTCGGACTCGCCGGGGACCCCCGACCCCGGCCTCCGGCCCCCGGGACCGCCCCCCGTCACCCGTGCTAGGCCCGGCCTTCCGAAACGGACGGCGGGTGTGCAGGGCCCCCCGGGCTGCCTCCGCGGGGGACCCAGGGCCCCCGAAGCCCCGTGGGCAGACCCGGGGCACGGGGCCGACTCGCTCGGACTCGCCGGGGACCCCCGACCCCGGCCTCCGGCACCCGGACCGCCCCCCGTCACCCGTGCTAGGCCCGGCCTTCCGAAACGGACGGCGGGTGTGCAGGGCCCCCCGGGCTGCCTCCGCGGGGGACCCAGGGCCCCCGAAGCCTCGTGGGCAGACCCGGGGCACGGGGCCGACTCGCTCGGACTCGCCGGGAACCCCCGGCCCCGGCCTCCGGCCCCCGGGACCGCCCCCCGTCACCCGTGCTAGGCCCGGCCTTCCGAAACGGACGGCGGGTGTGCAGGGCCCCCCGCGCTGCGTCCGCGGGGGACCCACGGCCCCCGAAGCCTCGTGGGCAGACAAGGGGCACGGGGCCGACTCGCTCGGACTCGCCGGGGACCCCCGACCACGGCCTCCGGCCCCCGGACCTCCCCCCGACCCCCGTGCTAGGCCCGGCCTTCCGAAACGGACGGCGGGTGTGCAGGGCCCCCCGGGCTGCCTCCGCGGGGGACCCAGGGCCCCCGAAGCCCCGTGGGCAGACCCGGGGCACGGGGCCGACTCGCTCGGACGTGCCGGGGACCCCCGACCCCGGCCCCCGGCACCCGGACCACCCCCCGTCACCCGTGCTAGGCCCGGCCTTCCGAAAGGGACGGCGGGTGTGCAGGGACCCCCGGGCTGCCTCCGCGGGGGACCCACGGCCCGCAAAGCCCCGTGGGCAGACAAGGGGCACGGGGCCGACTCGCTCGGACTCGCCGGGGACCCCCGACCCCGGCCTCCGGCCCCCGGACCTCTCCCCGACCCCCGTGCTAGGCCCGGCCTTCCGAAACGGACGGCGGGTGTGCAGGGCCCCCCGGGCTGCCTCCGCGGGGGACCCAGGGCCCCCGAAGCCCCGTGGGCAGACCCGGGGCACGGGGCCGACTCGCTCGGACGTGCCGGGGACCCCCGACCCCGGCCCCCGGCACCCGGACCACCCCCCGTCACCCGTGCTAGGCCCGGCCTTCCGAAAGGGACGGCGGGTGTGCAGGGACCCCCGGGCTGCCTCCGCGGGGGACCCAGGGCCCCCGAAGCCCCGTGGGCAGACCCGGGGCACGGGACCGACTCGCTCGGACTCGCCGGGAACCCCCAACCCCGGCCTCCGGCACCCGGACCACCCCCCCTTCACCCGTGCTAGGCCCGGCCTTCCGAAACGGACGGCGGGTGTGCAGGGCCCCCCGGGCTGCCCCCGCGGGGGACCCACGGCCCGCAAAGCCCCGTGGGCGGACCCGGGGCACGGGGCCGACTCGCTCGGACTCGCCGGGGACCCCCGACCCCGGCCTCCGGCCCCCGGGACCACCCCCCGTCACCCGTGCTAGGCCCGGCCTTACGAAAGGGACGGCGGGTGTGCAGGGCCCCCCGGGCTGCCCCCGCGGGGGACCCACGGCCCGCAAAGCCCCGTGGGCGGACCCGGGGCACGGGGCCGACTCGCTCGGACTCGCCGGGGACCCCCGACCCCGGCCTCCGGCCCCCGGGACCGCCCCCCGTCACCCGTGCTAGGCCCGGCCTTCCGAAACGGACGGCGGGTGTGCAGGGCCCCCCGGGCTGCCTCCGCGGGGGACCCAGGGCCCCCGAAGCCTCGTGGGCAGACCCGGGGCACAGGGCCGACTCGCTCGGACTCGCCGGGGACCCCCGACCCCGGCCTCCGGCACCCGGACCACCCCCCCTTCACCCGTGCTAGGCCCGGCCTTCCGAAAGGGACGGCGGGTGTGCAGGGACCCCCGGGCTGCCTCCGCGGGGGACCCAGGGCCCCCGAAGCCCCGTGGGCAGACCCGGGGCACGGGGCCGACTCGCTCGGACTCGCCGGGAACCCCCGGCCCCGGCCTCCGGCCCGCGGGACCGCCCCCCGTCACCCGTGCTAGGCCCGGCCTTCCGAAACGGACGGCGGGTGTGCAGGGCCCCCCGGGCTGCCTCCGCGGGGGACCCACGGCCCACGAAGCCTCGTGGGCAGACAAGGGGCACGGGGCCGACTCGCTCGGACTCGCCGGGGACCCCCGACCCCGGCCTCCGGCCCCCGGACCTCTCCCCGACCCCCGTGCTAGGCCCGGCCTTCCGAAACGGACGGCGGGTGTGCAGGGCCCCCCGGGCTGCCTCCGCGGGGGACCCAGGGCCCCCGAAGCCCCGTGGGCAGACCCGGGGCACGGGGCCGACTCGCTCGGACTCGCCGGGGACCCCCGACCCCGGCCTCCGGCACCCGGACCACCCCCCGTCACCCGTGCTAGGCCCGGCCTTCCGAAACGGACGGCGGGTGTGCAGGGCCCCCCGGGCTGCCTCCGCGGGGGACCCAGGGCCCCCGAAGCCCCGTGGGCAGACCCGGGGCACGGGGCCGACTCGCTCGGACTCGCCGGGAACCCCCGGCCCCGGCCTCCGGCCCCCGGGTCCGCCCCCCGTCACCCGTGCTAGGCCCGGCCTTCCGAAACGGACGGCGGGTGTGCAGGGCCCCCCGCGCTGCGTCCGCGGGGGACCCACGGCCCCCGAAGCCTCGTGGGCAGACAAGGGGCACGGGGCCGACTCGCTCGGACTCGCCGGGGACCCCCGACCACGGCCTCCGGCCCCCGGACCTCCCCCCGACCCCCGTGCTAGGCCCGGCCTTCCGAAACGGACGGCGGGTGTGCAGGGCCCCCCGGGCTGCCTCCGCGGGGGACCCAGGGCCCCCGAAGCCCCGTGGGCAGACCCGGGGCACGGGGCCGACTCGCTCGGACGTGCCGGGGACCCCCGACCCCGGCCCCCGGCACCCGGACCACCCCCCGTCACCCGTGCTAGGCCCGGCCTTCCGTGACGGAGGGCGCGTGTGCAGGTGCCCCCCCCCCCCCCCCCCGGCCTGCCCCCGCGGAGGACCCACGGCCCCCGAAGCGTCGGGGGCAGACCACTGGCACTTGGCGGACTGGCCCGGTCTCGCTCGGGCCCCCCTGCGCCTCCCCTCAGGGAGCCGGCGCTGCCCGGGAATGGGCTGCTGGCCGTCCGAGGCCTGGCCTGGCCTGCCTGCGTGCTGCCCTCCTGTGGATATTCTCGAGTTTACTTGAATGGGGTTGACCTGGTGGCCGTGTCGGGACTCGGAAAAAAATTCCCGGGGGGTCGACCTGCTCTCCTGGTGGGGCCTCGGCCTGCATCCCCGACGCTTCCCCGGGGGTCGGCCTGCTCTCCGGTTGGGGACTCGGAGACTTTCCCGGACGCTTCCCCGGGGGTCGGCCTGCTCTCCGGGTGGGGACTCGGAGCCTTTCCCGGACGCTTCCCCGGGGGTCGGCCTGCTCTCCGGGTGGGG
>JBAIAC010000089.1:112500-115000 GCA_037349315.1 Chelydra serpentina | reverse complement strand
GTTGGAGAAGGACACAGGCTCCCCTTCCCGAGCACGGGAGAGGGGGGCGATGGACCAACCCCGGTGCCTGCGACACCCCCAGCCGCGCCCTCCGACAGACGGAGGGCGGCGGCGGGTTTTGCTCGCGGTCCTCCAACACCAGGGGAGGAGGGCCACGTCCCGCCGCCGCCGCATCCGCGGGGACGATTGAACTTCAAGCGACGCTCAGACAGGCGTAGCCCCGGGAGGAACCCGGGGCCGCAAGTGCGTTCGAAGTGTCGATGATCAATGTGTCCTGCAATTCACATTAATTCTCGCAGCTAGCTGCGTTCTTCATCGACGCACGAGCCGAGTGATCCACCGCTAAGAGTTGTCACGTGGCTTTTTTGGTAAAGGTTTCGGGGAGGCACGCGCCCCCACCGCGTCCCTTCTTTTTCTTCCCCCACGCGGCCAAAGCCATGCCGGCGGTGGGGGGGTTCCTTGTCCGCGCCGGTCAGGTCCCCCCGGCCTGCTGTCCCCGCAGGGGACGGCCCTCGGGGCGGCTTTCGGAGGCGGGAGCAGGGGAGGGGGACCCCCGCGGGTCCCCTCTTTCTCTCGCCGCACACTTCGGCCCGCCCGTCGCACCCAGCCGGGGAGAGCCCTCCTCGGCGCCCGCCCTTTCGTACATGACATGCAAAAAATATTTAACAACCGAGCCCGAAGGCTCGGCTAACGTCCAGGCGCTTGGCTCGGAGGGGCCAGGCGGTCGCGGTCGCGTGCAAGACCGTCCCCCCGCCGCTCCAGCCATTCTCGCCCTCCCCTCGACGAGCGAGGGGTGGGGGTCCGGGTGGAGGGGGGGAGAGGCTGACGGGCCGCGGCCTTTCGGCCCCAACGCGGAGAGGGAGGCAGGGTGGCCCCTCTCCGACCTGGGCTTCCCATGGACCCAGCGAGAGGGGAGCTGGGGTGGGCGGCATGGGGGTGTACCGAGGGGGGCATGGGCGTCCTCAGACGTCCTTCCCTTCCTCGGCGTTGCCTCCTTCCGCCCTCCCCGGGGCTCCCGTCGTGGGTATCCACGGGCCACCTCAGGCCGCACAAGTCTTTGAACCGCCGCCTTCCCCGGGCCGTGAGGCTCGCGGAGAGCGCTAGGTACCTGGCTCCTGGGTTGAGGGAAACGGTGACCAACCCCCTCTGGGGCGTCCACCCCCCGCCACCGCTTCCAGCCTACACGGGGGTAGGGCAGGCGAGCGATAGGACGGCCAACGCGGAGTGGTGCCCGGCACCCGCCAGCCGGCTCCGCGTTACCTCGGGGGGGCATCGTCCCAGAAGGCGCACCGAGGCACCGCTGCCATGGCCTCGCCCGCTCCCAGGGATCCGAGGTTTCCCTCCGACCCGGCGTGCCTGGGAGGCGGAACGTGACTGGGGCCACCGAAGTTGCCGGCGCCCAACCACCGCCCCGCGGGCCATCCTGGCCGCCCACCCGCGCCGAGCTCCCCGTCTGGAGGAGGGTCCCCCCCCACGGCCCCGCCGTTACACTCCCACGCGCCAAGGCGGCGGGGGTGACAACGACGGTCCCGGCGGCCGGGGGGCAAGACCCACACAGGCGGGCAGCATCTCGGGGGCGGGCGGCTCAGGTACGCTCGCGGGAGGAGGAAGGCGCCACGACGGTGGCCCGGCAGCGGACCGGCACGGATGGAGGAGACCCCCTCCGCCGACCTCACCAACGCACCCCTCCCCACCCAGCCGCCTGGGCCCGGGGGGGGGACGAGAGCAAGCGCGGAGGGGGCGCCCGGCCCTCCCAGCGCCCGGGACCCCGCCGCCGGGGTCCCATCCTGGGCGCAGGGAAGCGTCCAAGGCCTTGGGGTCATCGAGGTGCGGCGCCCCACCACCGCCCCGCGGGCCATCCTGGCCGCCCACCCACGCCGAGCTCCCCGTCTGGAGGAGGGTTCGCCCCCCACGGCCCCGCCGTTACACTCCCACGCGCCAAGGCGGCGGGGGTGACAACGACGGTCCCGGCGGCCGGGGGGGCGAGACCCACACAGGCGGGCAGCGTCTCGGGGGCGGGCGGCTCAGGTACGCTCGCGGGAGGAGGAAGGCGCCACGACGGTGGCCCGGCACGGATGGAGGAGACCCCCTCCGCCGACCTCACCAACGCACCCCCCCCACCCAGCCGCCTGGGCCCGGGGGGGACGAGAGCAAGCGCGGAGGGGGCGCCCGGCCCTCCCAGCGCCCGGGACCCCGCCGCCGGGGTCCCATCCTGGGCGAAGGGAAGAGTCCAAGGCCTTGGGGTCGTCGAGGTGCGCCGCCGTCGGGGGACCCCGAGCCGGCCGAGCGCGAGGCCCGTTAACGATCCTTCTGCAGGTTCACCCACGGAAACCTTGTTACGACTTTTACTTCCCTCTTGATAGTCAATTCGACCCTCTTCTCGGCGCTCCGCCAGGGCCGTGACCGACCTGAGTGATCCACCAACTGAGTTGTCACGGGGCTTTTTTCGTGGTAAAGGTTTCGGGGAGGCACGCGCCCCCACCGCGCCCCTTCTTTTTCT
>JBAIAC010000089.1:100000-107500 GCA_037349315.1 Chelydra serpentina | reverse complement strand
TCTGGAACAAAATTTCCACGACGGCCACGGGGAGCCGGGGGCTACCCGGGGAGGGTGCTCCGAGGGCCGCAGGGAGTACCGGGTCGACCCGGGGGCCGGGGAGCAGACCGGCCATCAGGTCAACCCCCGGACCCCCAAAGGGGTTGACCTGGTGCCCGGGGAGCAGCCCGGCCATCAGGTCAACCCCCGGACCCCAACGGGGTTGACCTGGTGGCCGGGGACCAGCCCGGCCATCGGGTCAACCCCCGGACCCCCAACGGGGTTGACCTGGTGTCCGAGTCCGGACTTAGAAATTTTCCGAGACCCTTCCCGGGGTTCACCAGGTGGCCGAGCGGGGACTCTGAAAATGGTTCAGCCCGCTTCCTCGGGGTGGCGGTGACCTGGATACCGAGGAGGGACTTGGAGACACGACCCTGCCCGCACACCCCCACACACTCCCGCACACACCCCGGGAAAAAGAAAAAAAAAAAAAAAAAAAAAAAAGGATCGGGACCACTCGCGGCTTGGCGGCAAGCCGCCCAGGGCGCACCGTCCCGGGCTGCGGCCGCGGACCTTCCCCCCGGCGCACTGATCGGGCCCATGGAAGTCCGGAACAAAATTTCCACGACGGCCTCGGGGAGCCGGGGGCTACCCGGGGAGGGTGCTCCGAGGGCCGCAGGGAGTACCGGGTCGACCCGGGGGCCGGGGAGCAGACCGGCCATCAGGTCAACCCCCGGACCCCCAAAGGGGTTGACCTGGTGCCCGGGGAGCAGCCCGGCCATCAGGTCAACCCCCGGACCCCAACGGGGTTGACCTGGTGGCCGGGGACCAGCCCGGCCATCGGGTCAACCCCCGGACCCCCAACGGGGTTGACCTGGTGTCCGAGTCCGGACTTAGAAATTTTCCGAGACCCTTCCCGGGGTTCACCAGGTGGCCGAGCGGGGACTCTGAAAATGGTTCAGCCCGCTTCCTCGGGGTGGCGGTGACCTGGATACCGAGGAGGGACTTGGAGACACGACCCTGCCCGCACACCCCCACACACTCCCGCACACACCCCGGGAAAAAGGGAAAAAAAAAAAAAAAAAAAAAAGGATCGGGACCACTCGCGGCTTGGCGGCAAGCCGCCCAGGGCGCACCGTCCCGGGCTGCGGCCGCGGACCTTCCCCCCGGCGCACTGATCGGGCCCATGGAAGTCCGGAACAAAATTTCCACGACGGCCTCGGGGAGCCGGGGGCTACCCGGGGAGGGTGCTCCGAGGGCCGCAGGGAGTACCGGGTCGACCCGGGGGCCGGGGAGCAGACCGGCCATCAGGTCAACCCCCGGACCCCCAAAGGGGTTGACCTGGTGCCCGGGGAGCAGCCCGGCCATCAGGTCAACCCCCGGACCCCAACGGGGTTGACCTGGTGGCCGGGGACCAGCCCGGCCATCGGGTCAACCCCCGGACCCCCAACGGGGTTGACCTGGTGTCCGAGTCCGGACTTAGAAATTTTCCGAGACCCTTCCCGGGGTTCACCAGGTGGCCGAGCGGGGACTCTGAAAATGGTTCAGCCCGCTTCCTCGGGGTGGCGGTGACCTGGATACCGAGGAGGGACTTGGAGACACGACCCTGCCCGCACACCCCCACACACACCCCGGGAAAAAGAAAAAAAAAAAAAAAAAAAAAAAGGATCGGGACCACTCGCGGCTTGGCGGCAAGCCGCCCAGGGCGCACCGTCCCGGGCTGCGGCCGCGGACCTTCCCCCCGGCGCACTGATCGGGCCCATGGAAGTCCGGAACAAAATTTCCACGACGGCCTCGGGGAGCCGGGGGCTACCCGGGGAGGGTGCTCCGAGGGCCGCAGGGAGTACCGGGTCGACCCGGGGGCCGGGGAGCAGACCGGCCATCAGGTCAACCCCCGGACCCCCAAAGGGGTTGACCTGGTGCCCGGGGAGCAGCCCGGCCATCAGGTCAACCCCCGGACCCCAACGGGGTTGACCTGGTGGCCGGGGACCAGCCCGGCCATCGGGTCAACCCCCGGACCCCCAACGGGGTTGACCTGGTGTCCGAGTCCGGACTTAGAAATTTTCCGAGACCCTTCCCGGGGTTCACCAGGTGGCCGAGCGGGGACTCTGAAAATGGTTCAGCCCGCTTCCTCGGGGTGGCGGTGACCTGGATTCCGGGGAGGGACTTGGAGACACGTCCCTGCCCGCACACCCCCACACACTCCCGCACACACCCCGGGAAAAAGGAAAAAAAAAAAAAAAAAAAAAAAAAAAAAAGGATCGGGACCACTCGCGGCTTGGCGGCAAGCCGCCCAGGGCGCACCGTCCCGGGCTGCGGCCGCGGACCTTCCCCCCGGCGCACTGATCGGGCCCATGGAAGTCCGGAACAAAATTTCCACGACGGCCTCGGGGAGCCGGGGGCTACCCGGGGAGGGTGCTCCGAGGGCCGCAGGGAGTACCGGGTCGACCCGGGGGCCGGGGAGCAGACCGGCCATCAGGTCAACCCCCGGACCCCCAAAGGGGTTGACCTGGTGCCCGGGGAGCAGCCCGGCCATCAGGTCAACCCCCGGACCCCAACGGGGTTGACCTGGTGGCCGGGGACCAGCCCGGCCATCGGGTCAACCCCCGGACCCCCCAACGGGGTTGACCTGGTGTCCGAGTCCGGACTTTGAAATTTTCCGAGACCCTTCCCGGGGTTGACCAGGTGGCCGAGCGGGGACTCTGAAAATGGTTCAGCCCGCTTCCTCGGGGTGGCGGTGACCTGGATTCCGAGGAGGGACTTGGAGACACGTCCCTGCCCGCACACCCCCACACACCCCCGCACACACCCCGGGAAAAAGGAAAAAAAAAAAAAAAAAAAAAAGGATCGGGGCCACTCGCGGCTTGGCGGCAAGCCGCCCAGGGCGCACCGTCCCGGGCTGCGGCCGCGGACCTTCCCCCCGGCGCACTGATCGGGCCCATGGAAGTCCGGAACAAAATTTCCACGACGGCCTCGGGGAGCCGGGGGCTACCCGGGGAGGGTGCTCCGAGGGCCGCAGGGAGTACCGGGTCGGCCCGGTGGCCGGGGAGGAGCCCGGCCATCAGGTCAACCCCTGGACGCGAACGGGGGTTGACCTGCTGTCCGAGTCGGGACTTAGAAAAATTTCGAGACCGTTCCCGGGGTTGACCAGGTGGCCGAGCGGGGACTTTGAAAATTTTTCAGCCCGCTTCCTCGGTTTGGGGGTGGCCTGGATTCCGGTCAGGGATAGCGGGCCAGGAGGCGCGGAGCTCGGCGCCTACGGCCATACCGGACCGAACGCCCCCGATCCCGTCAGATCTCGGAAGGTAAACCGTCCCGGGCCTGGCTAGTACTTGGATGGGTGACCGCCTGGGAATCCCAGGTGCCGTAGGCAGCTTTTCCCGGTCCGAGCCGGCCCTCTCGTTTTCCGGGGCAGGAGCAAGGAATGGGGAGAGGGGTAGTCTGTGTGTGTGTGTGTGTGTGTGTGTGTCTGTCTGTCTGTCTGTCTGTGTGTGGAGGGGACCGGGGGCGAGGGAGGGGGGAAGGGGGAGCGGAGAACCTGGAAAGCCGCCCCACCGCCCCCGTTGCCACTCTGTCTACGGGGCCAGAGGCGACGGCCGAAGGTCGCGGGTCTGGGCGCCCGGCTCCCCGTCGGGTTCCCACAGACCCCGAAGCCTCGTGGGCAGACCCGGGGCACGGGGCCGACTCGCTCGGACTCGCCGGGAACCCCCGACCCCGGCCTCCGGCACCCGGACCACCCCCCGTCACCCGTGCTAGGCCCGGCCTTCCGAAACGGACGGCGGGTGTGCAGGGCCCCCCGGGCTGCCTCCGCGGGGGACCCAGGGCCCCCGAAGCCCCGTGGGCAGACCCGGGGCACAGGGCCGACTCGCTCGGACTCGCCGGGGACCCCCGACCCCGGCCTCCGGCCCCCGGGACCACCCCCCGTCACCCGTGCTAGGCCCGGCCTTCCGAAACGGACGGCGGGTGTGCAGGGCCCCCCGGGCTGCCCCCGCGGCGGACCCACGGCCCGCGAAGCCCCGTGGGCAGACCCGGGGCACGGGGCCGACTCGCTCGGACTCGCCGGGGACCCCCGACCCCGGCCTCCGGGCCCCGGGACCACCCCCCGTCACCCGTGCTAGGCCCGGCCTTACGAAAGGGACGGCGGGTGTGCAGGGCCCCCCGGGCTGCCTCCGCGGGGGACCCAGGGCCCCCGAAGCCACGTGGGCAGACCCGGGGCACGGGACCGACTCGCTCGGACTCGCCGGGAACCCCCGACCCCGGCCTCCGGCACCCGGACCACCCCCCGTCACCCGTGCTAGGCCCGGCCTTCCGAAACGGACGGCGGGTGTGCAGGGCCCCCCGGGCTGCCTCCGCGGGGGACCCAGGGCCCCCGAAGCCCCGTGGGCAGACCCGGGGCACAGGGCCGACTCGCTCGGACTCGCCGGGGACCCCCGACCCCGGCCTCCGGCACCCGGACCACCCCCCCTTCACCCGTGCTAGGCCCGGCCTTCCGAAACGGACGGCGGGTGTGCAGGGCCCCCCGGGCTGCCCCCGCGGGGGACCCACGGCCCGCAAAGCCCCGTGGGCGGACCCGGGGCACGGGGCCGACTCGCTCGGACTCGCCGGGGACCCCCGACCCCGGCCTCCGGCCCCCGGGACCGCCCCCCGTCACCCGTGCTAGGCCCGGCCTTCCGAAACGGACGGCGGGTGTGCAGGGCCCCCCGGGCTGCCTCCGCGGGGGACCCAGGGCCCCCGAAGCCTAGTGGGCAGACCCGGGGCACGGGACCGACTCGCTCGGACTCGCCGGGAACCCCCGACCCCGGCCTTCGGCACCCGGACCACCCCCCGTCACCCGTGCTAGGCCCGGCCTTCCGAAAGGGACGGCGGGTGTGCAGGGCCCCCCGGGCTGCCTCCGCGGGGGACCCAGGGCCCCCGAAGCCTCGTGGGCAGACCCGGGGCACGGGGCCGACTCGCTCGGACTCGCCGGGGACCCCCGACCCCGGCCTCCGGCCCCCGGGACCGCCCCCCGTCACCCGTGCTAGGCCCGGCCTTCCGAAACGGACGGCGGGTGTGCAGGGCCCCCCGGGCTGCCTCCGCGGGGGACCCAGGGCCCCCGAAGCCCCGTGGGCAGACCCGGGGCACGGGGCCGACTCGCTCGGACTCGCCGGGGACCCCCGACCCCGGCCTCCGGCACCCGGACCGCCCCCCGTCACCCGTGCTAGGCCCGGCCTTCCGAAACGGACGGCGGGTGTGCAGGGCCCCCCGGGCTGCCTCCGCGGGGGACCCAGGGCCCCCGAAGCCTCGTGGGCAGACCCGGGGCACGGGGCCGACTCGCTCGGACTCGCCGGGAACCCCCGGCCCCGGCCTCCGGCCCCCGGGACCGCCCCCCGTCACCCGTGCTAGGCCCGGCCTTCCGAAACGGACGGCGGGTGTGCAGGGCCCCCCGCGCTGCGTCCGCGGGGGACCCACGGCCCCCGAAGCCCCGTGGGCAGACAAGGGGCACGGGGCCGACTCGCTCGGACTCGCCGGGGACCCCCGACCACGGCCTCCGGCCC
The DNA here is from genome assembly GCA_037349315.1 of Chelydra serpentina. NCBI lineage: Eukaryota > Metazoa > Chordata > Testudines > Chelydridae > Chelydra > Chelydra serpentina. Next base: position 101,987 of record JBAIAC010000089.1, on the reverse strand, counting down.
CCGGACCTCCCCCCGACCCCCGTGCTAGGCCCGGCCTTCCGAAACGGACGGCGGGTGTGCAGGGCCCCCCGGGCTGCCTCCGCGGGGGACCCAGGGCCCCCGAAGCCCCGTGGGCAGACCCGGGGCACGGGGCCGACTCGCTCGGACGTGCCGGGGACCCCCGACCCCGGCCCCCGGCACCCGGACCACCCCCCGTCACCCGTGCTAGGCCCGGCCTTCCGAAAGGGACGGCGGGTGTGCAGGGACCCCCGGGCTGCCTCCGCGGGGGACCCACGGCCCGCAAAGCCCCGTGGGCAGACAAGGGGCACGGGGCCGACTCGCTCGGACTCGCCGGGGACCCCCGACCCCGGCCTCCGGCCCCCGGACCTCTCCCCGACCCCCGTGCTAGGCCCGGCCTTCCGAAACGGACGGCGGGTGTGCAGGGCCCCCCGGGCTGCCTCCGCGGGGGACCCAGGGCCCCCGAAGCCCCGTGGGCAGACCCGGGGCACGGGGCCGACTCGCTCGGACGTGCCGGGGACCCCCGACCCCGGCCCCCGGCACCCGGACCACCCCCCGTCACCCGTGCTAGGCCCGGCCTTCCGAAAGGGACGGCGGGTGTGCAGGGACCCCCGGGCTGCCTCCGCGGGGGACCCAGGGCCCCCGAAGCCCCGTGGGCAGACCCGGGGCACGGGACCGACTCGCTCGGACTCGCCGGGAACCCCCAACCCCGGCCTCCGGCACCCGGACCACCCCCCCTTCACCCGTGCTAGGCCCGGCCTTCCGAAACGGACGGCGGGTGTGCAGGGCCCCCCGGGCTGCCCCCGCGGGGGACCCACGGCCCGCAAAGCCCCGTGGGCGGACCCGGGGCACGGGGCCGACTCGCTCGGACTCGCCGGGGACCCCCGACCCCGGCCTCCGGCCCCCGGGACCACCCCCCGTCACCCGTGCTAGGCCCGGCCTTACGAAAGGGACGGCGGGTGTGCAGGGCCCCCCGGGCTGCCCCCGCGGGGGACCCACGGCCCGCAAAGCCCCGTGGGCGGACCCGGGGCACGGGGCCGACTCGCTCGGACTCGCCGGGGACCCCCGACCCCGGCCTCCGGCCCCCGGGACCGCCCCCCGTCACCCGTGCTAGGCCCGGCCTTCCGAAACGGACGGCGGGTGTGCAGGGCCCCCCGGGCTGCCTCCGCGGGGGACCCAGGGCCCCCGAAGCCTCGTGGGCAGACCCGGGGCACAGGGCCGACTCGCTCGGACTCGCCGGGGACCCCCGACCCCGGCCTCCGGCACCCGGACCACCCCCCCTTCACCCGTGCTAGGCCCGGCCTTCCGAAAGGGACGGCGGGTGTGCAGGGACCCCCGGGCTGCCTCCGCGGGGGACCCAGGGCCCCCGAAGCCCCGTGGGCAGACCCGGGGCACGGGGCCGACTCGCTCGGACTCGCCGGGAACCCCCGGCCCCGGCCTCCGGCCCGCGGGACCGCCCCCCGTCACCCGTGCTAGGCCCGGCCTTCCGAAACGGACGGCGGGTGTGCAGGGCCCCCCGGGCTGCCTCCGCGGGGGACCCACGGCCCACGAAGCCTCGTGGGCAGACAAGGGGCACGGGGCCGACTCGCTCGGACTCGCCGGGGACCCCCGACCCCGGCCTCCAGCCCCCGGACCTCTCCCCGACCCCCGTGCTAGGCCCGGCCTTCCGAAACGGACGGCGGGTGTGCAGGGCCCCCCGGGCTGCCTCCGCGGGGGACCCAGGGCCCCCGAAGCCCCGTGGGCAGACCCGGGGCACGGGGCCGACTCGCTCGGACTCGCCGGGGACCCCCGACCCCGGCCTCCGGCACCCGGACCACCCCCCGTCACCCGTGCTAGGCCCGGCCTTCCGAAACGGACGGCGGGTGTGCAGGGCCCCCCGGGCTGCCTCCGCGGGGGACCCAGGGCCCCCGAAGCCCCGTGGGCAGACCCGGGGCACGGGGCCGACTCGCTCGGACTCGCCGGGAACCCCCGGCCCCGGCCTCCGGCCCCC
>JBAIAC010000089.1:67500-82500 GCA_037349315.1 Chelydra serpentina | reverse complement strand
TGGTGTCCGAGTCCGGACTTAGAAATTTTCCGAGACCCTTCCCGGGGTTGACCAGGTGGCCGAGCGGGGACTCTGAAAATGGTTCAGCCCGCTTCCTCGGGGTGGCGGTGACCTGTATACCGAGGAGGGACTTGGAGACACGACCCTGCCCGCACACCCCCACACACTCCCGCACACACCCCGGGAAAAAGAAAAAAAAAAAAAAAAAAAAAAAAAAGGATCGGGACCACTCGCGGCTTGGCGGCAAGCCGCCCAGGGCGCACCGTCCCGGGCTGCGGCCGCGGACCTTCCCCCCGGCGCACTGATCGGGCCCATGGAAGTCCGGAACAAAATTTCCACGACGGCCTCGGGGAGCCGGGGGCTACCCGGGGAGGGTGCTCCGAGGGCCGCAGGGAGTACCGGGTCGACCCGGGGGCCGGGGAGCAGCCCGGCCATCAGGTCAACCCCGGGACCCCCAACGGGGTTGACCTGGTGCCCGGGGAGCAGCCCGGCCATCAGGTCAACCCCCGGACCCCAACGGGGTTGACCTGGTGGCCGGGGACCAGCCCGGCCATCGGGTCAACCCCCGGACCCCCAACGGGGTTGACCTGGTGTCCGAGTCCGGACTTAGAAATTTTCCGAGACCCTTCCCGGGGTTGACCAGGTGGCCGAGCGGGGACTCTGAAAATGGTTCAGCCCGCTTCCTCGGGGTGGCGGTGACCTGTATACCGAGGAGGGACTTGGAGACACGACCCTGCCCGCACACCCCCACACACTCCCGCACACACCCCGGGAAAAAGAAAAAAAAAAAAAAAAAAAAAAAAAGGATCGGGACCACTCGCGGCTTGGCGGCAAGCCGCCCAGGGCGCACCGTCCCGGGCTGCGGCCGCGGACCTTCCCCCCGGCGCACTGATCGGGCCCATGGAAGTCCGGAACAAAATTTCCACGACGGCCTCGGGGAGCCGGGGGCTACCCGGGGAGGGTGCTCCGAGGGCCGCAGGGAGTACCGGGTCGACCCGGGGGCCGGGGAGCAGCCCGGCCATCAGGTCAACCCCGGGACCCCCAAAGGGGTTGACCTGGTGCCCGGGGAGCAGCCCGGCCATCAGGTCAACCCCCGGACCCCAACGGGGTTGACCTGGTGGCCGGGGACCAGCCCGGCCATCGGGTCAACCCCCGGACCCCCAACGGGGTTGACCTGGTGTCCGAGTCCGGACTTAGAAATTTTCCGAGACCCTTCCCGGGGTTGACCAGGTGGCCGAGCGGGGACTCTGAAAATGGTTCAGCCCGCTTCCTCGGGGTGGCGGTGACCTGGATACCGAGGAGGGACTTGGAGACACGACCCTGCCCGCACACCCCCACACACTCCCGCACACACCCCGGGGAAAAAAAAAAAAAAAAAAAAAAAAGGATCGGGACCACTCGCGGCTTGGCGGCAAGCCGCCCAGGGCGCACCGTCCCGGGCTGCGGCCGCGGACCTTCCCCCCGGCGCACTGATCGGGCCCATGGAAGTCCGGAACAAAATTTCCACGACGGCCTCGGGGAGCCGGGGGCTACCCGGGGAGGGTGCTCCGAGGGCCGCAGGGAGTACCGGGTCGACCCGGGGGCCGGGGAGCAGACCGGCCAACAGGTCAACCCCCGGACCCCCCAAAGGGGTTGACCTGGTGCCCGGGGAGCAGCCCGGCCATCAGGTCAACCCCCGGACCCCCAACGGGGTTGACCTGGTGGCCGGGGACCAGCCCGGCCATCGGGTCAACCCCCGGACCCCCAACGGGGTTGACCTGGTGTCCGAGTCCGGACTTAGAAATTTTCCGAGACCCTTCCCGGGGTTGACCAGGTGGCCGAGCGGGGACTCTGAAAATGGTTCAGCCCGCTTCCTCGGGGTGGCGGTGACCTGGATACCGAGGAGGGACTTGGAGACACGACCCTGCCCGCACACCCCCACACACTCCCGCACACACCCCGGGAAAAAGAAAAAAAAAAAAAAAAAAAAAAAAGGATCGGGACCACTCGCGGCTTGGCGGCAAGCCGCCCAGGGCGCACCGTCCCGGGCTGCGGCCGCGGACCTTCCCCCCGGCGCACTGATCGGGCCCATGGAAGTCCGGAACAAAATTTCCACGACGGCCTCGGGGAGCCGGGGGCTACCCGGGGAGGGTGCTCCGAGGGCCGCAGGGAGTACCGGGTCGACCCGGGGGCCGGGGAGCAGCCCGGCCATCAGGTCAACCCCGGGACCCCCAACGGGGTTGACCTGGTGCCCGGGGAGCAGCCCGGCCATCAGGTCAACCCCCGGACCCCAACGGGGTTGACCTGGTGGCCGGGGACCAGCCCGCCCATCGGGTCAACCCCCGGACCCCCAACGGGGTTGACCTGGTGTCCGAGTCCGGACTTAGAAATTTTCCGAGACCCTTCCCGGGGTTGACCAGGTGGCCGAGCGGGGACTCTGAAAATGGTTCAGCCCGCTTCCTCGGGGTGGCGGTGACCTGTATACCGAGGAGGGACTTGGAGACACGACCCTGCCCGCACACCCCCACACACTCCCGCACACACCCCGGGAAAAAGAAAAAAAAAAAAAAAAAAAAAAAAGGATCGGGACCACTCGCGGCTTGGCGGCAAGCCGCCCAGGGCGCACCGTCCCGGGCTGCGGCCGCGGACCTTCCCCCCGGCGCACTGATCGGGCCCATTGAAGTCCGGAACAAAATTTCCACGACGGCCTCGGGGAGCCGGGGGCTACCCGGGGAGGGTGCTCCGAGGGCCGCAGGGAGTACCGGGTCGACCCGGGGGCCGGGGAGCAGCCCGGCCATCAGGTCAACCCCGGGACCCCCAACGGGGTTGACCTGGTGCCCGGGGAGCAGCCCGGCCATCAGGTCAACCCCCGGACCCCAACGGGGTTGACCTGGTGGCCGGGGACCAGCCCGCCCATCGGGTCAACCCCCGGACCCCCAACGGGGTTGACCTGGTGTCCGAGTCCGGACTTAGAAATTTTCCGAGACCCTTCCCGGGGTTGACCAGGTGGCCGAGCGGGGACTCTGAAAATGGTTCAGCCCGCTTCCTCGGGGTGGCGGTGACCTGTATACCGAGGAGGGACTTGGAGACACGACCCTGCCCGCACACCCCCACACACTCCCGCACACACCCCGGGAAAAAGAAAAAAAAAAAAAAAAAAAAAAAGGATCGGGACCACTCGCGGCTTGGCGGCAAGCCGCCCAGGGCGCACCGTCCCGGGCTGCGGCCGCGGACCTTCCCCCCGGCGCACTGATCGGGCCCATGGAAGTCCGGAACAAAATTTCCACGACGGCCTCGGGGAGCCGGGGGCTACCCGGGGAGGGTGCTCCGAGGGCCGCAGGGAGTACCGGGTCGACCCGGGGGCCGGGGAGCAGACCGGCCAACAGGTCAACCCCCGGACCCCCCAAAGGGGTTGACCTGGTGCCCGGGGAGCAGCCCGGCCATCAGGTCAACCCCCGGACCCCCAACGGGGTTGACCTGGTGGCCGGGGACCAGCCCGGCCATCGGGTCAACCCCTGGACCCCCAACGGGGTTGACCTGGTGTCCGAGTCCGGACTTAGAAATTTTCCGAGACCCTTCCCGGGGTTGACCAGGTGGCCGAGCGGGGACTCTGAAAATGGTTCAGCCCGCTTCCTCGGGGTGGCGGTGACCTGTATACCGAGGAGGGACTTGGAGACACGACCCTGCCCGCACACCCCCACACACTCCCGCACACACCCCGGGAAAAAGAAAAAAAAAAAAAAAAAAAAAAAAAAGGATCGGGACCACTCGCGGCTTGGCGGCAAGCCGCCCAGGGCGCACCGTCCCGGGCTGCGGCCGCGGACCTTCCCCCCGGCGCACTGATCGGGCCCATGGAAGTCCGGAACAAAATTTCCACGACGGCCTCGGGGAGCCGGGGGCTACCCGGGGAGGGTGCTCCGAGGGCCGCAGGGAGTACCGGGTCGACCCGGGGGCCGGGGAGCAGCCCGGCCATCAGGTCAACCCCGGGACCCCCAACGGGGTTGACCTGGTGCCCGGGGAGCAGCCCGGCCATCAGGTCAACCCCCGGACCCCAACGGGGTTGACCTGGTGGCCGGGGACCAGCCCGGCCATCGGGTCAACCCCCGGACCCCCAACGGGGTTGACCTGGTGTCCGAGTCCGGACTTAGAAATTTTCCGAGACCCTTCCCGGGGTTGACCAGGTGGCCGAGCGGGGACTCTGAAAATGGTTCAGCCCACTTCCTCGGGGTGGCGGTGACCTGGATACCGAGGAGGGACTTGGAGACACGACCCTGCCCGCACACCCCCACACACTCCCGCACACACCCCGGGGAAAAAAAAAAAAAAAAAAAAAAAAAGGATCGGGACCACTCGCGGCTTGGCGGCAAGCCGCCCAGGGCGCACCGTCCCGGGCTGCGGCCGCGGACCTTCCCCCCGGCGCACTGATCGGGCCCATGGAAGTCCGGAACAAAATTTCCACGACGGCCTCGGGGAGCCGGGGGCTACCCGGGGAGGGTGCTCCGAGGGCCGCAGGGAGTACCGGGTCGACCCGGGGGCCGGGGAGCAGACCGGCCAACAGGTCAACCCCCGGACCCCCCAAAGGGGTTGACCTGGTGCCCGGGGAGCAGCCCGGCCATCAGGTCAACCCCCGGACCCCCAACGGGGTTGACCTGGTGGCCGGGGACCAGCCCGGCCATCGGGTCAACCCCTGGACCCCCAACGGGGTTGACCTGGTGTCCGAGTCCGGACTTAGAAATTTTCCGAGACCCTTCCCGGGGTTGACCAGGTGGCCGAGCGGGGACTCTGAAAATGGTTCAGCCCGCTTCCTCGGGGTGGCGGTGACCTGTATACCGAGGAGGGACTTGGAGACACGACCCTGCCCGCACACCCCCACACACTCCCGCACACACCCCGGGAAAAAGAAAAAAAAAAAAAAAAAAAAAAAAAGGATCGGGACCACTCGCGGCTTGGCGGCAAGCCGCCCAGGGCGCACCGTCCCGGGCTGCGGCCGCGGACCTTCCCCCCGGCGCACTGATCGGGCCCATGGAAGTCCGGAACAAAATTTCCACGACGGCCTCGGGGAGCCGGGGGCTACCCGGGGAGGGTGCTCCGAGGGCCGCAGGGAGTACCGGGTCGACCCGGGGGCCGGGGAGCAGCCCGGCCATCAGGTCAACCCCGGGACCCCCAACGGGGTTGACCTGGTGCCCGGGGAGCAGCCCGGCCATCAGGTCAACCCCCGGACCCCAACGGGGTTGACCTGGTGGCCGGGGACCAGCCCGGCCATCGGGTCAACCCCCGGACCCCCAACGGGGTTGACCTGGTGTCCGAGTCCGGACTTAGAAATTTTCCGAGACCCTTCCCGGGGTTGACCAGGTGGCCGAGCGGGGACTCTGAAAATGGTTCAGCCCGCTTCCTCGGGGTGGCGGTGACCTGTATACCGAGGAGGGACTTGGAGACACGACCCTGCCCGCACACCCCCACACACTCCCGCACACACCCCGGGAAAAAGAAAAAAAAAAAAAAAAAAAAAAAAAGGATCGGGACCACTCGCGGCTTGGCGGCAAGCCGCCCAGGGCGCACCGTCCCGGGCTGCGGCCGCGGACCTTCCCCCCGGCGCACTGATCGGGCCCATGGAAGTCCGGAACAAAATTTCCACGACGGCCTCGGGGAGCCGGGGGCTACCCGGGGAGGGTGCTCCGAGGGCCGCAGGGAGTACCGGGTCGACCCGGGGGCCGGGGAGCAGCCCGGCCATCAGGTCAACCCCGGGACCCCCAAAGGGGTTGACCTGGTGCCCGGGGAGCAGCCCGGCCATCAGGTCAACCCCCGGACCCCAACGGGGTTGACCTGGTGGCCGGGGACCAGCCCGGCCATCGGGTCAACCCCCGGACCCCCAACGGGGTTGACCTGGTGTCCGAGTCGGGACTTAGAAATTTTCCGAGACCCTTCCCGGGGTTGACCAGGTGGCCGAGCGGGGACTCTGAAAATGGTTCAGCCCGCTTCCTCGGGGTGGCGGTGACCTGGATTCCGAGGAGGGACTTGGAGACACGTCCCTGCCCGCACACCCCCACACACTCCCGCACACACCCCGGGAAAAAGAAAAAAAAAAAAAAAAAAAAAAGGATCGGGACCACTCGCGGCTTGGCGGCAAGCCGCCCAGGGCGCACCGTCCCGGGCTGCGGCCGCGGACCTTCCCCCCGGCGCACTGATCGGGCCCATGGAAGTCCGGAACAAAATTTCCACGACGGCCTCGGGGAGCCGGGGGCTACCCGGGGAGGGTGCTCCGAGGGCCGCAGGGAGTACCGGGTCGACCCGGGGGCCGGGGAGCAGACCGGCCAACAGGTCAACCCCCGGACCCCCCAAAGGGGTTGACCTGGTGCCCGGGGAGCAGCCCGGCCATCAGGTCAACCCCCGGACCCCCAACGGGGTTGACCTGGTGGCCGGGGACCAGCCCGGCCATCGGGTCAACCCCTGGACCCCCAACGGGGTTGACCTGGTGTCCGAGTCCGGACTTAGAAATTTTCCGAGACCCTTCCCGGGGTTGACCAGGTGGCCGAGCGGGGACTCTGAAAATGGTTCCGCCCGCTTCCTCGGGGTGGCGGTGACCTGTATACCGAGGAGGGACTTGGAGACACGACCCTGCCCGCACACCCCCACACACTCCCGCACACACCCCGGGAAAAAGAAAAAAAAAAAAAAAAAAAAAGGATCGGGACCACTCGCGGCTTGGCGGCAAGCCGCCCAGGGCGCACCGTCCCGGGCTGCGGCCGCGGACCTTCCCCCCGGCGCACTGATCGGGCCCATGGAAGTCCGGAACAAAATTTCCACGACGGCCTCGGGGAGCCGGGGGCTACCCGGGGAGGGTGCTCCGAGGGCCGCAGGGAGTACCGGGTCGACCCGGGGGCCGGGGAGCAGCCCGGCCATCAGGTCAACCCCGGGACCCCCAACGGGGTTGACCTGGTGCCCGGGGAGCAGCCCGGCCATCAGGTCAACCCCCGGACCCCAACGGGGTTGACCTGGTGGCCGGGGACCAGCCCGGCCATCGGGTCAACCCCCGGACCCCCAACGGGGTTGACCTGGTGTCCGAGTCCGGACTTAGAAATTTTCCGAGACCCTTCCCGGGGTTGACCAGGTGGCCGAGCGGGGACTCTGAAAATGGTTCAGCCCGCTTCCTCGGGGTGGCGGTGACCTGTATACCGAGGAGGGACTTGGAGACACGACCCTGCCCGCACACCCCCACACACTCCCGCACACACCCCGGGAAAAAGAAAAAAAAAAAAAAAAAAAAAAAAAGGATCGGGACCACTCGCGGCTTGGCGGCAAGCCGCCCAGGGCGCACCGTCCCGGGCTGCGGCCGCGGACCTTCCCCCCGGCGCACTGATCGGGCCCATGGAAGTCCGGAACAAAATTTCCACGACGGCCTCGGGGAGCCGGGGGCTACCCGGGGAGGGTGCTCCGAGGGCCGCAGGGAGTACCGGGTCGACCCGGGGGCCGGGGAGCAGCCCGGCCATCAGGTCAACCCCGGGACCCCCAAAGGGGTTGACCTGGTGCCCGGGGAGCAGCCCGGCCATCAGGTCAACCCCCGGACCCCAACGGGGTTGACCTGGTGGCCGGGGACCAGCCCGGCCATCGGGTCAACCCCCGGACCCCCAACGGGGTTGACCTGGTGTCCGAGTCCGGACTTAGAAATTTTCCGAGACCCTTCCCGGGGTTGACCAGGTGGCCGAGCGGGGACTCTGAAAATGGTTCAGCCCGCTTCCTCGGGGTGGCGGTGACCTGGATACCGAGGAGGGACTTGGAGACACGACCCTGCCCGCACACCCCCACACACTCCCGCACACACCCCGGGAAAAAGAAAAAAAAAAAAAAAAAAAAAAAAGGATCGGGACCACTCGCGGCTTGGCGGCAAGCCGCCCAGGGCGCACCGTCCCGGGCTGCGGCCGCGGACCTTCCCCCCGGCGCACTGATCGGGCCCATGGAAGTCCGGAACAAAATTTCCACGACGGCCTCGGGGAGCCGGGGGCTACCCGGGGAGGGTGCTCCGAGGGCCGCAGGGAGTACCGGGTCGACCCGGGGGCCGGGGAGCAGCCCGGCCATCAGGTCAACCCCGGGACCCCCAACGGGGTTGACCTGGTGCCCGGGGAGCAGCCCGGCCATCAGGTCAACCCCCGGACCCCAACGGGGTTGACCTGGTGGCCGGGGACCAGCCCGGCCATCGGGTCAACCCCTGGACCCCCAACGGGGTTGACCTGGTGTCCGAGTCCGGACTTAGAAATTTTCCGAGACCCTTCCCGGGGTTGACCAGGTGGCCGAGCGGGGACTCTGAAAATGGTTCAGCCCGCTTCCTCGGGGTGGCGGTGACCTGTATACCGAGGAGGGACTTGGAGACACGACCCTGCCCGCACACCCCCACACACTCCCGCACACACCCCGGGAAAAAGAAAAAAAAAAAAAAAAAAAAAAAAAGGATCGGGACCACTCGCGGCTTGGCGGCAAGCCGCCCAGGGCGCACCGTCCCGGGCTGCGGCCGCGGACCTTCCCCCCGGCGCACTGATCGGGCCCATGGAAGTCCGGAACAAAATTTCCACGACGGCCTCGGGGAGCCGGGGGCTACCCGGGGAGGGTGCTCCGAGGGCCGCAGGGAGTACCGGGTCGACCCGGGGGCCGGGGAGCAGCCCGGCCATCAGGTCAACCCCGGGACCCCCAACGGGGTTGACCTGGTGCCCGGGGAGCAGCCCGGCCATCAGGTCAACCCCCGGACCCCAACGGGGTTGACCTGGTGGCCGGGGACCAGCCCGGCCATCGGGTCAACCCCCGGACCCCCAACGGGGTTGACCTGGTGTCCGAGTCCGGACTTAGAAATTTTCCGAGACCCTTCCCGGGGTTGACCAGGTGGCCGAGCGGGGACTCTGAAAATGGTTCAGCCCACTTCCTCGGGGTGGCGGTGACCTGGATACCGAGGAGGGACTTGGAGACACGACCCTGCCCGCACACCCCCACACACTCCCGCACACACCCCGGGGAAAAAAAAAAAAAAAAAAAAAAAAAGGATCGGGACCACTCGCGGCTTGGCGGCAAGCCGCCCAGGGCGCACCGTCCCGGGCTGCGGCCGCGGACCTTCCCCCCGGCGCACTGATCGGGCCCATGGAAGTCCGGAACAAAATTTCCACGACGGCCTCGGGGAGCCGGGGGCTACCCGGGGAGGGTGCTCCGAGGGCCGCAGGGAGTACCGGGTCGACCCGGGGGCCGGGGAGCAGACCGGCCAACAGGTCAACCCCCGGACCCCCCAAAGGGGTTGACCTGGTGCCCGGGGAGCAGCCCGGCCATCAGGTCAACCCCCGGACCCCCAACGGGGTTGACCTGGTGGCCGGGGACCAGCCCGGCCATCGGGTCAACCCCTGGACCCCCAACGGGGTTGACCTGGTGTCCGAGTCCGGACTTAGAAATTTTCCGAGACCCTTCCCGGGGTTGACCAGGTGGCCGAGCGGGGACTCTGAAAATGGTTCAGCCCGCTTCCTCGGGGTGGCGGTGACCTGTATACCGAGGAGGGACTTGGAGACACGACCCTGCCCGCACACCCCCACACACTCCCGCACACACCCCGGGAAAAAGAAAAAAAAAAAAAAAAAAAAAAAAGGATCGGGACCACTCGCGGCTTGGCGGCAAGCCGCCCAGGGCGCACCGTCCCGGGCTGCGGCCGCGGACCTTCCCCCCGGCGCACTGATCGGGCCCATGGAAGTCCGGAACAAAATTTCCACGACGGCCTCGGGGAGCCGGGGGCTACCCGGGGAGGGTGCTCCGAGGGCCGCAGGGAGTACCGGGTCGACCCGGGGGCCGGGGAGCAGCCCGGCCATCAGGTCAACCCCGGGACCCCCAACGGGGTTGACCTGGTGCCCGGGGAGCAGCCCGGCCATCAGGTCAACCCCCGGACCCCAACGGGGTTGACCTGGTGGCCGGGGACCAGCCCGGCCATCGGGTCAACCCCCGGACCCCCAACGGGGTTGACCTGGTGTCCGAGTCCGGACTTAGAAATTTTCCGAGACCCTTCCCGGGGTTGACCAGGTGGCCGAGCGGGGACTCTGAAAATGGTTCAGCCCGCTTCCTCGGGGTGGCGGTGACCTGGATACCGAGGAGGGACTTGGAGACACGACCCTGCCCGCACACCCCCACACACTCCCGCACACACCCCGGGGAAAAAAAAAAAAAAAAAAAAAAAAAAGGATCGGGACCACTCGCGGCTTGGCGGCAAGCCGCCCAGGGCGCACCGTCCCGGGCTGCGGCCGCGGACCTTCCCCCCGGCGCACTGATCGGGCCCATGGAAGTCCGGAACAAAATTTCCACGACGGCCTCGGGGAGCCGGGGGCTACCCGGGGAGGGTGCTCCGAGGGCCGCAGGGAGTACCGGGTCGACCCGGGGGCCGGGGAGCAGCCCGGCCATCAGGTCAACCCCGGGACCCCCAAAGGGGTTGACCTGGTGCCCGGGGAGCAGCCCGGCCATCAGGTCAACCCCCGGACCCCAACGGGGTTGACCTGGTGGCCGGGGACCAGCCCGGCCATCGGGTCAACCCCCGGACCCCCAACGGGGTTGACCTGGTGTCCGAGTCCGGACTTAGAAATTTTCCGAGACCCTTCCCGGGGTTGACCAGGTGGCCGAGCGGGGACTCTGAAAATGGTTCAGCCCGCTTCCTCGGGGTGGCGGTGACCTGTATACCGAGGAGGGACTTGGAGACACGACCCTGCCCGCACACCCCCACACACTCCCGCACACACCCCGGGGGAAAAAAAAAAAAAAAAAAAAAAAAGGATCGGGACCACTCGCGGCTTGGCGGCAAGCCGCCCAGGGCGCACCGTCCCGGGCTGCGGCCGCGGACCTTCCCCCCGGCGCACTGATCGGGCCCATGGAAGTCCGGAACAAAATTTCCACGACGGCCTCGGGGAGCCGGGGGCTACCCGGGGAGGGTGCTCCGAGGGCCGCAGGGAGTACCGGGTCGACCCGGGGGCCGGGGAGCAGACCGGCCAACAGGTCAACCCCCGGACCCCCCAAAGGGGTTGACCTGGTGCCCGGGGAGCAGCCCGGCCATCAGGTCAACCCCCGGACCCCAACGGGGTTGACCTGGTGGCCGGGGACCAGCCCGGCCATCGGGTCAACCCCTGGACCCCCAACGGGGTTGACCTGGTGTCCGAGTCCGGACTTAGAAATTTTCCGAGACCCTTCCCGGGGTTGACCAGGTGGCCGAGCGGGGACTCTGAAAATGGTTCAGCCCGCTTCCTCGGGGTGGCGGTGACCTGTATACCGAGGAGGGACTTGGAGACACGACCCTGCCCGCACACCCCCACACACTCCCGCACACACCCCGGGAAAAAGAAAAAAAAAAAAAAAAAAAAAAGGATCGGGACCACTCGCGGCTTGGCGGCAAGCCGCCCAGGGCGCACCGTCCCGGGCTGCGGCCGCGGACCTTCCCCCCGGCGCACTGATCGGGCCCATGGAAGTCCGGAACAAAATTTCCACGACGGCCTCGGGGAGCCGGGGGCTACCCGGGGAGGGTGCTCCGAGGGCCGCAGGGAGTACCGGGTCGACCCGGGGGCCGGGGAGCAGCCCGGCCATCAGGTCAACCCCTGGACGCGAACGGGGGTTGACCTGCTGTCCGAGTCGGGACTTAGAAAAATTTCGAGACCGTTCCCGGGGTTGACCAGGTGGCCGAGCGGGGACTTTGAAAATTTTTCAGCCCGCTTCCTCGGGTTGGGGGTGGCCTGGATTCCGGTCAGGGATAGCGGGCCAGGAGGCGCGGAGCTCGGCGCCTACGGCCATACCGGACCGAACGCCCCCGATCCCGTCAGATCTCGGAAGGTAAACCGTCCCGGGCCTGGCTAGTACTTGGATGGGTGACCGCCTGGGAATCCCAGGTGCCGTAGGCAGCTTTTCCCGGTCCGAGCCGGCCCTCTCGTTTTCCGGGGCAGGAGCAAGGAATGGGGAGAGGGGTAGTCTGTGTGTGTGTGTGTGTGTGTGTGTGTCTGTCTGTCTGTCTGTCTGTGTGTGGAGGGGACCGGGGGCGAGGGAGGGGGGAAGGGGGAGCGGAGAACCTGGAAAGCCGCCCCACCGCCCCCGTTGCCACTCTGTCTACGGGGCCAGAGGCGACGGCCGAAGGTCGCGGGTCTGGGCGCCCGGCTCCCCGTCGGGTTCCCACAGACCCCGAAGCCTCGTGGGCAGACCCGGGGCACGGGGCCGACTCGCTCGGACATGCCGGGGACCCCCGACCCCGGCCTCCGGCCCCCGGGACCACCCCCCGTCACCCGTGCTAGGCCCGGCCTTCCGAAACGGACGGCGGGTGTGCAGGGCCCCCCGGGCTGCCCCCGCGGCGGACCCACGGCCCGCGAAGCCCCGTGGGCAGACCCGGGGCACGGGGCCGACTCGCTCGGACTCGCCGGGGACCCCCGACCCCGGCCTCCGGGCCCCGGGACCACCCCCCGTCACCCGTGCTAGGCCCGGCCTTACGAAAGGGACGGCGGGTGTGCAGGGCCCCCCGGGCTGCCTCCGCGGGGGACCCAGGGCCCCCGAAGCCACGTGGGCAGACCCGGGGCACGGGACCGACTCGCTCGGACTCGCCGGGAACCCCCGACCCCGGCCTCCGGCACCCGGACCACCCCCCGTCACCCGTGCTAGGCCCGGCCTTCCGAAACGGACGGCGGGTGTGCAGGGCCCCCCGGGCTGCCTCCGCGGGGGACCCAGGGCCCCCGAAGCCCCGTGGGCAGACCCGGGGCACAGGGCCGACTCGCTCGGAGTCGCCGGGGACCCCCGACCCCGGCCTCCGGCACCCGGACCACCCCCCCTTCACCCGTGCTAGGCCCGGCCTTCCGAAACGGACGGCGGGTGTGCAGGGCCCCCCGGGCTGCCCCCGCGGGGGACCCACGGCCCGCAAAGCCCCGTGGGCGGACCCGGGGCACGGGGCCGACTCGCTCGGACTCGCCGGGGACCCCCGACCCCGGCCTCCGGCCCCCGGGACCGCCCCCCGTCACCCGTGCTAGGCCCGGCCTTCCGAAACGGACGGCGGGTGTGCAGGGCCCCCCGGGCTGCCTCCGCGGGGGACCCAGGGCCCCCGAAGCCTAGTGGGCAGACCCGGGGCACGGGACCGACTCGCTCGGACTCGCCGGGAACCCCCGACCCCGGCCTCCGGCACCCGGACCACCCCCCGTCACCCGTGCTAGGCCCGGCCTTCCGAAAGGGACGGCGGGTGTGCAGGGCCCCCCGGGCTGCCTCCGCGGGGGACCCAGGGCCCCCGAAGCCTCGTGGGCAGACCCGGGGCACGGGGCCGACTCGCTCGGACTCGCCGGGGACCCCCGACCCCGGCCTCCGGCCCCCGGGACCGCCCCCCGTCACCCGTGCTAGGCCCGGCCTTCCGAAACGGACGGCGGGTGTGCAGGGCCCCCCGGGCTGCCTCCGCGGGGGACCCAGGGCCCCCGAAGCCCCGTGGGCAGACCCGGGGCACGGGGCCGACTCGCTCGGACTCGCCGGGGACCCCCGACCCCGGCCTCCGGCACCCGGACCGCCCCCCGTCACCCGTGCTAGGCCCGGCCTTCCGAAACGGACGGCGGGTGTGCAGGGCCCCCCGGGCTGCCTCCGCGGGGGACCCACGGACCACGAAGCCCCGTGGGCAGACCCGGGGCACGGGGCCGACTCGCTCGGACTCGCCGGGAACCCCCGGCCCCGGCCTCCGGCCCCCGGGACCGCCCCCCGTCACCCGTGCTAGGCCCGGCCTTCCGAAACGGACGGCGGGTGTGCAGGGCCCCCCGCGCTGCGTCCGCGGGGGACCCACGGCCCCCGAAGCCTCGTGGGCAGACAAGGGGCACGGGGCCGACTCGCTCGGACTCGCCGGGGACCCCCGACCACGGCCTCCGGCCCCCGGACCTCCCCCCGACCCCCGTGCTAGGCCCGGCCTTCCGAAACGGACGGCGGGTGTGCAGGGCCCCCCGGGCTGCCTCCGCGGGGGACCCAGGGCCCCCGAAGCCCCGTGGGCAGACCCGGGGCACGGGGCCGACTCGCTCGGACTCGCCGGGGACCCCCGACCCCGGCCTCCGGCACCCGGACCACCCCCCGTCACCCGTGCTAGGCCCGGCCTTCCGAAAGGGACGGCGGGTGTGCAGGGCCCCCCGGGCTGCCTCCGCGGGGGACCCAGGGCCCCCGAAGCCCCGTGGGCAGACCCGGGGCACGGGGCCGACTCGCTCGGACTCGCCGGGAACCCCCGGCCCCGGCCTCCGGCCCGCGGGACCGCCCCCCGTCACCCGTGCTAGGCCCGGCCTTCCGAAAGGGACGGCGGGTGTGCAGGGCCCCCCGGGCTGCCTCCGCGGGGGACCCACGGACCACGAAGCCCCGTGGGCAGACCCGGGGCACGGGGCCGACTCGCTCGGACTCGCCGGGAACCCCCGGCCCCGGCCTCCGGCCCCCGGGACCGCCCCCCGTCACCCGTGCTAGGCCCGGCCTTCCGAAACGGACGGCGGGTGTGCAGGGCCCCCCGCGCTGCGTCCGCGGGGGACCCACGGCCCCCGAAGCCTCGTGGGCAGACAAGGGGCACGGGGCCGACTCGCTCGGACTCGCCGGGGACCCCCGACCACGGCCTCCGGCCCCCGGACCTCCCCCCGACCCCCGTGCTAGGCCCGGCCTTCCGAAACGGACGGCGGGTGTGCAGGGCCCCCCGGGCTGCCTCCGCGGGGGACCCAGGGCCCCCGAAGCCCCGTGGGCAGACCCGGGGCACGGGGCCGACTCGCTCGGACGTGCCGGGGACCCCCGACCCCGGCCCCCGGCACCCGGACCACCCCCCGTCACCCGTGCTAGGCCCGGCCTTCCGTGACGGAGGGCGCGTGTGCAGGTGCGCCCCCCCCCCCCCCCCCCGGCCTGCCCCCGCGGAGGACCCACGGCCCCCGAAGCGTCGGGGGCAGACCACTGGCACTTGGCGGACTGGCCCGGTCTCGCTCGGGCCCCCCTGCGCCTCCCCTCAGGGAGCCGGCGCTGCCCGGGAATGGGCTGCTGGCCGTCCGAGGCCTGGCCTGGCCT
>JBAIAC010000089.1:57500-60000 GCA_037349315.1 Chelydra serpentina | reverse complement strand
CAGACAGCCACGCGGGGCAGGCCCGTCTCCCCTCGGGACCCGGGAGCCGGCAACCGCACAGCCGGCGACCCCCGCTTCCCCGACGACGCCCAACGCAACGCAACGTCCCCCGAAAACCTTTCCCCACCCCCACGCGAGCGCGCGGGGGCAGGGGCGGGCAACGGGAGAGTGGTGGTGGATGGGGTCGACGGGGCGCACGGGGGACCGGCTGCCGTGACACCGCTCCTCTCCGGCAACAGGACAAGCTTCCCGAAGCGGGCGCTCCGGGGCATCGGGTCTGAACTTAAGGGGACGAAGGCGTTGGAGAAGGACACAGGCTCCCCTTCCCGAGCACGGGAGAGGGGGGCGATGGACCAACCCCGGTGCCTGCGACACCCCCAGCCGCGCCCTCCGACAGACGGAGGGCGGCGGCGGGTTTTGCTCGCGGTCCTCCAACACCAGGGGAGGAGGGCCACGTCCCGCCGCCGCCGCATCCGCGGGGACGATTGAACTTCAAGCGACGCTCAGACAGGCGTAGCCCCGGGAGGAACCCGGGGCCGCAAGTGCGTTTGAAGTGTCGATGATCAATGTGTCCTGCAATTCACATTAATTCTCGCAGCTAGCTGCGTTCTTCATCGACGCACGAGCCGAGTGATCCACCGCTAAGAGTTGTCACGTGGCTTTTTTGGTAAAGGTTTCGGGGAGGCACGCGCCCCCACCGCGTCCCTTCTTTTTCTTCCCCCACGCGGCCAAAGCCATGCCGGCGGTGGGGGGGTTCCTTGTCCGCGCCGGTCAGGTCCCCCCGGCCTGCTGTCCCCGCAGGGGACGGCCCTCGGGGCGGCTTTCGGAGGCGGGAGCAGGGGAGGGGGACCCCCGCGGGTCCCCTCTTTCTCTCGCCGCACACTTCGGCCCGCCCGTCGCGCCCAGCCGGGGAGAGCCCTCCTCGGCGCCCGCCCTTTCGTACATGACATGCAAAAAATATTTAACAACCGAGCCCGAAGGCTCGGCTAACGTCCAGGCGCTTGGCTCGGAGGGGCCAGGCGGTCGCGGTCGCGTGCAAGACCGTCCCCCCACCGCTCCAGCCCTTCTCGCCCTCCCCTCGACGAGCGAGGGGTGGGGGTCCGGGTGGAGGGGGGGAGAGGCTGACGGGCCGCGGCCTTTCGGCCCCAACGCGGAGAGGGAGGCAGGGTGGCCCCTCTCCGACCTGGGCTTCCCGTGGACCCAGCGAGAGGGGAGCTGGGGTGGGCGGCATGGGGGGGTACCGAGGGGGGCATGGGCGTCCTCAGACGTCCTTCCCTTCCTCGGCGTTGCCTCCTTCCGCCCTCCCCGGGGCTCCCGTCGTGGGTATCCACGGGCCACCTCAGGCCGCACAAGTCTTTGAACCGCCGCCTTCCCCGGGCCGTGAGGCTCACGGAGAGCGCTAGGTACCTGGCTCCTGGGTTGAGGGAAACGGTGACCAACCCCCTCTGGGGCGTCCACCCCCCGCCACCGCTTCCAGCCTACACGGGGGTAGGGCAGGCGAGCGATAGGACGGCCAACACGGAGTGGTGCCCGGCACCCGCCAGCCGGCTCCGCGTTACCTCGGGGGGGCATCGTCCCAGAAGGCGCACCGAGGCACCGCTGCCACGGCCTCGCCCGCTCCCAGGGATCCGAGGTTTCCCTCCGACCCGGCGTGCCTGGGAGGCGGAACGTGACTGGGGCCACCGAAGTTGCCGGCGCCCAACCACCGCCCCGCGGGCCATCCTGGCCGCCCACCCGCGCCGAGCTCCCCGTCTGGAGGAGGGTCCCCCCCCACGGCCCCGCCGTTACACTCCCACGCGCCAAGGCGGCGGGGGTGACAACGACGGTCCCGGCGGCCGGGGGGCAAGACCCACACAGGCGGGCAGCGTCTCGGGGGCGGGCGGCTCAGGTACGCTCGCGGGAGGAGGAAGGCGCCACGACGGTGGCCCGGCAGCGGACCGGCACGGATGGAGGAGACCCCCTCCGCCGACCTCACCAACGCACCCCTCCCCACCCAGCCGCCTGGGCCCGGGGGGGGGACGAGAGCAAGCGCGGAGGGGGCGCCCGGCCCTCCCAGCGCCCGGGACCCCGCCGCCGGGGTCCCATCCTGGGCGCAGGGAAGCGTCCGAGGCCTTGGGGTCATCGAGGCGCGGCGCCCCACCACCGCCCCGCGGGCCATCCTGGCCGCCCACCCGCGCCGAGCTCCCCATCTGGAGGAGGGTTCGCCCCCCACGGCCCCGCCGTTACACTCCCACGCGCCAAGGCGGCGGGGGTGACAACGACGGTCCCGGCGGCCGGGGGGGCGAGACCCACACAGGCGGGCAGCGTCTCGGGGGCGGGCGGCTCAGGTACGCTCGCGGGAGGAGGAAGGCGCCACGACGGTGGCCCGGCACGGATGGAGGAGACCCCCTCCGCCGACCTCACCAACGCACCCCCCCCACCCAGCCGCCTGGGCCCGGGGGGGGACGAGAGCAAGCGCGGAGGGGGCGCCCGGCCCTCCCAGCGCCCGGGACCCCGCCGC
>JBAIAC010000089.1:42500-52500 GCA_037349315.1 Chelydra serpentina | reverse complement strand
TGAGTGGGGTGGGAAACGCCGGGTGCGGTGGGGGACCGCAGCGCGCCCCTACTCGCTCTCGCGACCGTGTTTGGCCCTGCCGAGCCTCGCGGCTCCCTGGGATCTCGGACCCCTGGGTGGTCTGCCGGGACCACACGACCTCGCACATCGGGGGGGGGAAAAACCCCACTCGGACCGACGGGCTCCCGGGCCGCCCCGAGGGAAGTTCCGCCGTCGGTTGTCCCATGATCCCTGTCCGCGAAAAGGATAAGGGTAACCATCCGCCTGAACACCGGACGCCGCCACGGTCGTGGGGTGCCGGCCCGCGAAGGTCCCTTCCCGTCACGAACCAGAGCGCCAAATCGATCGGATGGTGACAGTGGGGAGGCACGGGGCCGCCGCTACCCCCCCCTGCCTCTGGGGGGGCGCTGACAGCCGGAGCTAGCGTCCCCAGGAATGCTGGGGGACGACCGTGGTCCCAGGAACCTAAGAGCCGGGAAAGGAGGGCTGACTCGGAGGGCCGGGTGCCACCCCGCGTTCCAGCTTGTGCCCCTTTGCCTTTCCCCCCAGAGCCGTGCAAGGTCGGGTACAAGACTCAGATTGGTCCCCTTGGCTCATCTCCGGTTCTCAAGGGTTCTGAAAAACCTGTTCTCAAAAATCTCCGCACACCTTTCTGAAAGGTGTGCGCGAAAAAGGCAGCCCCAAATTCAGCGGGACCAACCTGGAATCGAGTCCGACCTCGTGGTTCCCTAGGTCGGCCGGGGCGACTCGCGGCGACCCCATCCGGACTTCCGAGACACAACCGGCCATCAGGTCAACCCATTGACTTGAATGGGGTTGACCTGGTGACCGAGTCGGGACTTAGAAAAATTTCGAGACCCCCTCCCGGGGTTGACCAGGTGGCCGAGAGGGGACTTTGAGCAACTTTGCCCCCCCCCACACACACACACCCCCGCCGGAGAAGAAAAAAAGGATCGGGCCCACGAGCGGCTAGGCGGCAAGCCGCCCTGGGCGCACCGTCCCGGGCTGCAGCCACGGACATGCCCCCCCCGGCACACAGGATCGGGCCCATGGAAGTCTGGAACAAAATTTCCACGACGGCCACGGGGAGCCGGGGGCTACCCGGGGAGGGTGCTCCGAGGACCGCAGGGAGTACCGGGTCGACCCGGGGGCCGGGGAGCAGCCCGGCCATCAGGTCAACCCCGGGACCCCAACGGGGTTGACCTGGTGGCCGGGGAGCAGCCCGGCCATCGGGTCAACCCCCGGACCCCAACGGGGTTGACCTGGTGGCCGGGGAGCAGCCCGGCCATCGGGTCAACCCCCGGACCCCCAACGGGGTTGACCTGGTGTCCGAGTCGGGACTTAGAAATTTTCCGAGACCCTTCCCGGGGTTGACCAGGTGGCCGAGCGGGGACTCTGAAAATGGTTCAGCCCGCTTCCTCGGGGTGGCGGTGACCTGGATTCCGAGGAGGGACTTGGAGACACGTCCCTGCCCGCACACCCCCACACACTCCCGCACACACCCCGGGAAAAAGAAAAAAAAAAAAAAAAAAAAAAAAAAGGATCGGGACCACTCGCGGCTTGGCGGCAAGCCGCCCAGGGCGCACCGTCCCGGGCTGCGGCCGCGGACCTTCCCCCCGGCGCACTGATCGGGCCCATGGAAGTCCGGAACAAAATTTCCACGACGGCCTCGGGGAGCCGGGGGCTACCCGGGGAGGGTGCTCCGAGGGCCGCAGGGAGTACCGGGTCGACCCGGGGGCCGGGGAGCAGACCGGCCAACAGGTCAACCCCCGGACCCCCCAAAGGGGTTGACCTGGTGCCCGGGGAGCAGCCCGGCCATCAGGTCAACCCCCGGACCCCCAACGGGGTTGACCTGGTGGCCGGGGACCAGCCCGGCCATCGGGTCAACCCCTGGACCCCCAACGGGGTTGACCTGGTGTCCGAGTCCGGACTTAGAAATTTTCCGAGACCCTTCCCGGGGTTGACCAGGTGGCCGAGCGGGGACTCTGAAAATGGTTCAGCCCGCTTCCTCGGGGTGGCGGTGACCTGTATACCGAGGAGGGACTTGGAGACACGACCCTGCCCGCACACCCCCACACACTCCCGCACACACCCCGGGAAAAAGAAAAAAAAAAAAAAAAAAAAAAAAAAAGGATCGGGACCACTCGCGGCTTGGCGGCAAGCCGCCCAGGGCGCACCGTCCCGGGCTGCGGCCGCGGACCTTCCCCCCGGCGCACTGATCGGGCCCATGGAAGTCCGGAACAAAATTTCCACGACGGCCTCGGGGAGCCGGGGGCTACCCGGGGAGGGTGCTCCGAGGGCCGCAGGGAGTACCGGGTCGACCCGGGGGCCGGGGAGCAGACCGGCCAACAGGTCAACCCCCGGACCCCCCAAAGGGGTTGACCTGGTGCCCGGGGAGCAGCCCGGCCATCAGGTCAACCCCCGGACCCCCAACGGGGTTGACCTGGTGGCCGGGGACCAGCCCGGCCATCGGGTCAACCCCCGGACCGCCAACGGGGTTGACCTGGTGTCCGAGTCCGGACTTAGAAATTTTCCGAGACCCTTCCCGGGGTTGACCAGGTGGCCGAGCGGGGACTCTGAAAATGGTTCAGCCCGCTTCCTCGGGGTGGCGGTGACCTGGATACCGAGGAGGGACTTGGAGACACGACCCTGCCCGCACACCCCCACACACTCCCGCACACACCCCGGGAAAAAGAAAAAAAAAAAAAAAAAAAAAAAGGATCGGGACCACTCGCGGCTTGGCGGCAAGCCGCCCAGGGCGCACCGTCCCGGGCTGCGGCCGCGGACCTTCCCCCCGGCGCACTGATCGGGCCCATGGAAGTCCGGAACAAAATTTCCACGACGGCCTCGGGGAGCCGGGGGCTACCCGGGGAGGGTGCTCCGAGGGCCGCAGGGAGTACCGGGTCGACCCGGGGGCCGGGGAGCAGCCCGGCCATCAGGTCAACCCCGGGACCCCCAACGGGGTTGACCTGGTGCCCGGGGAGCAGCCCGGCCATCAGGTCAACCCCCGGACCCCAACGGGGTTGACCTGGTGGCCGGGGACCAGCCCGGCCATCGGGTCAACCCCCGGACCCCCAACGGGGTTGACCTGGTGTCCGAGTCCGGACTTAGAAATTTTCCGAGACCCTTCCCGGGGTTGACCAGGTGGCCGAGCGGGGACTCTGAAAATGGTTCAGCCCGCTTCCTCGGGGTGGCGGTGACCTGTATACCGAGGAGGGACTTGGAGACACGACCCTGCCCGCACACCCCCACACACTCCCGCACACACCCCGGGAAAAAGAAAAAAAAAAAAAAAAAAAAAAAAAGGATCGGGACCACTCGCGGCTTGGCGGCAAGCCGCCCAGGGTGCACCGTCCCGGGCTGCGGCCGCGGACCTTCCCCCCGGCGCACTGATCGGGCCCATGGAAGTCCGGAACAAAATTTCCACGACGGCCTCGGGGAGCCGGGGGCTACCCGGGGAGGGTGCTCCGAGGGCCGCAGGGAGTACCGGGTCGACCCGGGGGCCGGGGAGCAGACCGGCCAACAGGTCAACCCCCGGACCCCCCAAAGGGGTTGACCTGGTACCCGGGGAGCAGCCCGGCCATCAGGTCAACCCCCGGACCCCCAACGGGGTTGACCTGGTGGCCGGGGACCAGCCCGGCCATCGGGTCAACCCCTGGACCCCCAACGGGGTTGACCTGGTGTCCGAGTCCGGACTTAGAAATTTTCCGAGACCCTTCCCGGGGTTGACCAGGTGGCCGAGCGGGGACTCTGAAAATGGTTCAGCCCGCTTCCTCGGGGTGGCGGTGACCTGTATACCGAGGAGGGACTTGGAGACACGACCCTGCCCGCACACCCCCACACACTCCCGCACACACCCCGGGAAAAAGAAAAAAAAAAAAAAAAAAAAAAAAAGGATCGGGACCACTCGCGGCTTGGCGGCAAGCCGCCCAGGGCGCACCGTCCCGGGCTGCGGCCGCGGACCTTCCCCCCGGCGCACTGATCGGGCCCATGGAAGTCCGGAACAAAATTTCCACGACGGCCTCGGGGAGCCGGGGGCTACCCGGGGAGGGTGCTCCGAGGGCCGCAGGGAGTACCGGGTCGACCCGGGGGCCGGGGAGCAGCCCGGCCATCAGGTCAACCCCGGGACCCCCAACGGGGTTGACCTGGTGCCCGGGGAGCAGCCCGGCCATCAGGTCAACCCCCGGACCCCAACGGGGTTGACCTGGTGGCCGGGGACCAGCCCGGCCATCGGGTCAACCCCCGGACCCCCAACGGGGTTGACCTGGTGTCCGAGTCCGGACTTAGAAATTTTCCGAGACCCTTCCCGGGGTTGACCAGGTGGCCGAGCGGGGACTCTGAAAATGGTTCAGCCCGCTTCCTCGGGGTGGCGGTGACCTGGATACCGAGGAGGGACTTGGAGACACGACCCCGCCCGCACACCCCCACACACTCCCGCACACACCCCGGGAAAAAAAAAAAAAAAAAAAAAAAAAAAGGATCGGGACCACTCGCGGCTTGGCGGCAAGCCGCCCAGGGCGCACCGTCCCGGGCTGCGGCCGCGGACCTTCCCCCCGGCGCACTGATCGGGCCCATGGAAGTCCGGAACAAAATTTCCACGACGGCCTCGGGGAGCCGGGGGCTACCCGGGGAGGGTGCTCCGAGGGCCGCAGGGAGTACCGGGTCGACCCGGGGGCCGGGGAGCAGACCGGCCAACAGGTCAACCCCCGGACCCCCCAAAGGGGTTGACCTGGTGCCCGGGGAGCAGCCCGGCCATCAGGTCAACCCCCGGACCCCCAACGGGGTTGACCTGGTGGCCGGGGACCAGCCCGGCCATCGGGTCAACCCCCGGACCCCCAACGGGGTTGACCTGGTGTCCGAGTCCGGACTTAGAAATTTTCCGAGACCCTTCCCGGGGTTGACCAGGTGGCCGAGCGGGGACTCTGAAAATGGTTCAGCCCGCTTCCTCGGGGTGGCGGTGACCTGGATACCGAGGAGGGACTTGGAGACACGACCCTGCCCGCACACCCCCACACACTCCCGCACACACCCCGGGAAAAAGAAAAAAAAAAAAAAAAAAAAAAAAGGATCGGGACCACTCGCGGCTTGGCGGCAAGCCGCCCAGGGCGCACCGTCCCGGGCTGCGGCCGCGGACCTTCCCCCCGGCGCACTGATCGGGCCCATGGAAGTCCGGAACAAAATTTCCACGACGGCCTCGGGGAGCCGGGGGCTACCCGGGGAGGGTGCTCCGAGGGCCGCAGGGAGTACCGGGTCGACCCGGGGGCCGGGGAGCAGCCCGGCCATCAGGTCAACCCCGGGACCCCCAACGGGGTTGACCTGGTGCCCGGGGAGCAGCCCGGCCATCAGGTCAACCCCCGGACCCCAACGGGGTTGACCTGGTGGCCGGGGACCAGCCCGGCCATCGGGTCAACCCCCGGACCCCCAACGGGGTTGACCTGGTGTCCGAGTCCGGACTTAGAAATTTTCCGAGACCCTTCCCGGGGTTGACCAGGTGGCCGAGCGGGGACTCTGAAAATGGTTCAGCCCGCTTCCTCGGGGTGGCGGTGACCTGTATACCGAGGAGGGACTTGGAGACACGACCCTGCCCGCACACCCCCACACACTCCCGCACACACCCCGGGAAAAAGAAAAAAAAAAAAAAAAAAAAAAAAAGGATCGGGACCACTCGCGGCTTGGCGGCAAGCCGCCCAGGGCGCACCGTCCCGGGCTGCGGCCGCGGACCTTCCCCCCGGCGCACTGATCGGGCCCATGGAAGTCCGGAACAAAATTTCCACGACGGCCTCGGGGAGCCGGGGGCTACCCGGGGAGGGTGCTCCGAGGGCCGCAGGGAGTACCGGGTCGACCCGGGGGCCGGGGAGCAGCCCGGCCATCAGGTCAACCCCTGGACGCGAACGGGGGTTGACCTGCTGTCCGAGTCGGGACTTAGAAAAATTTCGAGACCGTTCCCGGGGTTGACCAGGTGGCCGAGCGGGGACTTTGAAAATTTTTCAGCCCGCTTCCTCGGGTTGGGGGTGGCCTGGATTCCGGTCAGGGATAGCGGGCCAGGAGGCGCGGAGCTCGGCGCCTACGGCCATACCGGACCGAACGCCCCCGATCCCGTCAGATCTCGGAAGGTAAACCGTCCCGGGCCTGGCTAGTACTTGGATGGGTGACCGCCTGGGAATCCCAGGTGCCGTAGGCAGCTTTTCCCGGTCCGAGCCGGCCCTCTCGTTTTCCGGGGCAGGAGCAAGGAATGGGGAGAGGGGTAGTCTGTGTGTGTGTGTGTGTGTGTGTGTGTCTGTCTGTCTGTCTGTGTGTGGAGGGGACCGGGGGCGAGGGAGGGGCGAAGGGGGAGCGGAGAACCTGGAAAGCCGCCCCACCGCCCCCGTTGCCACTCTGTCTACGGGGCCAGAGGCGACGGCCGAAGGTCGCGGGTCTGGGCGCCCGGCTCCCCGTCGGGTTCCCACAGACCCCGAAGCCTCGTGGGCAGACCCGGGGCACGGGGCCGACTCGCTCGGACATGCCGGGGACCCCCGACCCCGGCCTCCGGCCCCCGGGACCACCCCCCGTCACCCGTGCTAGGCCCGGCCTTCCGAAACGGACGGCGGGTGTGCAGGGCCCCCCGGGCTGCCCCCGCGGCGGACCCACGGCCCGCGAAGCCCCGTGGGCAGACCCGGGGCACGGGGCCGACTCGCTCGGACTCGCCGGGGACCCCCGACCCCGGCCTCCGGGCCCCGGGACCACCCCCCGTCACCCGTGCTAGGCCCGGCCTTACGAAAGGGACGGCGGGTGTGCAGGGCCCCCCGGGCTGCCTCCGCGGGGGACCCAGGGCCCCCGAAGCCACGTGGGCAGACCCGGGGCACGGGACCGACTCGCTCGGACTCGCCGGGAACCCCCGACCCCGGCCTCCGGCACCCGGACCACCCCCCGTCACCCGTGCTAGGCCCGGCCTTCCGAAACGGACGGCGGGTGTGCAGGGCCCCCCGGGCTGCCTCCGCGGGGGACCCAGGGCCCCCGAAGCCCCGTGGGCAGACCCGGGGCACAGGGCCGACTCGCTCGGAGTCGCCGGGGACCCCCGACCCCGGCCTCCGGCACCCGGACCACCCCCCCTTCACCCGTGCTAGGCCCGGCCTTCCGAAACGGACGGCGGGTGTGCAGGGCCCCCCGGGCTGCCCCCGCGGGGGACCCACGGCCCGCAAAGCCCCGTGGGCGGACCCGGGGCACGGGGCCGACTCGCTCGGACTCGCCGGGGACCCCCGACCCCGGCCTCCGGCCCCCGGGACCGCCCCCCGTCACCCGTGCTAGGCCCGGCCTTCCGAAACGGACGGCGGGTGTGCAGGGCCCCCCGGGCTGCCTCCGCGGGGGACCCAGGGCCCCCGAAGCCTAGTGGGCAGACCCGGGGCACGGGACCGACTCGCTCGGACTCGCCGGGAACCCCCGACCCCGGCCTCCGGCACCCGGACCACCCCCCGTCACCCGTGCTAGGCCCGGCCTTCCGAAAGGGACGGCGGGTGTGCAGGGCCCCCCGGGCTGCCTCCGCGGGGGACCCAGGGCCCCCGAAGCCTCGTGGGCAGACCCGGGGCACGGGGCCGACTCGCTCGGACTCGCCGGGGACCCCCGACCCCGGCCTCCGGCCCCCGGGACCGCCCCCCGTCACCCGTGCTAGGCCCGGCCTTCCGAAACGGACGGCGGGTGTGCAGGGCCCCCCGGGCTGCCTCCGCGGGGGACCCAGGGCCCCCGAAGCCCCGTGGGCAGACCCGGGGCACGGGGCCGACTCGCTCGGACTCGCCGGGGACCCCCGACCCCGGCCTCCGGCACCCGGACCGCCCCCCGTCACCCGTGCTAGGCCCGGCCTTCCGAAACGGACGGCGGGTGTGCAGGGCCCCCCGGGCTGCCTCCGCGGGGGACCCAGGGCCCCCGAAGCCTCGTGGGCAGACCCGGGGCACGGGGCCGACTCGCTCGGACTCGCCGGGAACCCCCGGCCCCGGCCTCCGGCCCCCGGGACCGCCCCCCGTCACCCGTGCTAGGCCCGGCCTTCCGAAACGGACGGCGGGTGTGCAGGGCCCCCCGCGCTGCGTCCGCGGGGGACCCACGGCCCCCGAAGCCCCGTGGGCAGACAAGGGGCACGGGGCCGACTCGCTCGGACTCGCCGGGGACCCCCGACCACGGCCTCCGGCCCCCGGACCTCCCCCCGACCCCCGTGCTAGGCCCGGCCTTCCGAAACGGACGGCGGGTGTGCAGGGCCCCCCGGGCTGCCTCCGCGGGGGACCCAGGGCCCCCGAAGCCCCGTGGGCAGACCCGGGGCACAGGGCCGACTCGCTCGGAGTCGCCGGGGACCCCCGACCCCGGCCTCCGGCACCCGGACCACCCCCCCTTCACCCGTGCTAGGCCCGGCCTTCCGAAACGGACGGCGGGTGTGCAGGGCCCCCCGGGCTGCCCCCGCGGGGGACCCACGGCCCGCAAAGCCCCGTGGGCGGACCCGGGGCACGGGGCCGACTCGCTCGGACTCGCCGGGGACCCCCGACCCCGGCCTCCGGCCCCCGGGACCGCCCCCCGTCACCCGTGCTAGGCCCGGCCTTCCGAAACGGACGGCGGGTGTGCAGGGCCCCCCGGGCTGCCTCCGCGGGGGACCCAGGGCCCCCGAAGCCTAGTGGGCAGACCCGGGGCACGGGACCGACTCGCTCGGACTCGCCGGGAACCCCCGACCCCGGCCTCCGGCACCCGGACCACCCCCCGTCACCCGTGCTAGGCCCGGCCTTCCGAAAGGGACGGCGGGTGTGCAGGGCCCCCCGGGCTGCCTCCGCGGGGGACCCAGGGCCCCCGAAGCCTCGTGGGCAGACCCGGGGCACGGGGCCGACTCGCTCGGACTCGCCGGGGACCCCCGACCCCGGCCTCCGGCCCCCGGGACCGCCCCCCGTCACCCGTGCTAGGCCCGGCCTTCCGAAACGGACGGCGGGTGTGCAGGGCCCCCCGGGCTGCCTCCGCGGGGGACCCAGGGCCCCCGAAGCCCCGTGGGCAGACCCGGGGCACGGAGCCGACTCGCTCGGACTCGCCGGGGACCCCCGACCCCGGCCTCCGGCACCCGGACCGCCCCCCGTCACCCGTGCTAGGCCCGGCCTTCCGAAACGGACGGCGGGTGTGCAGGGCCCCCCGGGCTGCCTCCGCGGGGGACCCACGGACCACGAAGCCCCGTGGGCAGACCCGGGGCACGGGGCCGACTCGCTCGGACTCGCCGGGAACCCCCGGCCCCGGCCTCCGGCCCCCGGGACCGCCCCCCGTCACCCGTGCTAGGCCCGGCCTTCCGAAACGGACGGCGGGTGTGCAGGGCCCCCCGCGCTGCGTCCGCGGGGGACCCACGGCCCCCGAAGCCTCGTGGGCAGACAAGGGGCACGGGGCCGACTCGCTCGGACTCGCCGGGGACCCCCGACCACGGCCTCCGGCCCCCGGACCTCCCCCCGACCCCCGTGCTAGGCCCGGCCTTCCGAAACGGACGGCGGGTGTGCAGGGCCCCCCGGGCTGCCTCCGCGGGGGACCCAGGGCCCCCGAAGCCCCGTGGGCAGACCCGGGGCACGGGGCCGACTCGCTCGGACTCGCCGGGGACCCCCGACCCCGGCCTCCGGCACCCGGACCACCCCCCGTCACCCGTGCTAGGCCCGGCCTTCCGAAAGGGACGGCGGGTGTGCAGGGCCCCCCGGGCTGCCTCCGCGGGGGACCCAGGGCCCCCGAAGCCCCGTGGGCAGACCCGGGGCACGGGGCCGACTCGCTCGGACTCGCCGGGAACCCCCGGCCCCGGCCTCCGGCCCGCGGGACCGCCCCCCGTCACCCGTGCTAGGCCCGGCCTTCCGAAAGGGACGGCGGGTGTGCAGGGCCCCCCGGGCTGCCTCCGCGGGGGACCCACGGACCACGAAGCCCCGTGGGCAGACCCGGGGCACGGGGCCGACTCGCTCGGACTCGCCGGGAACCCCCGGCCCCGGCCTCCGGCCCGCGGGACCGCCCCCCGTCACCCGTGCTAGGCCCGGCC
>JBAIAC010000089.1:15000-25000 GCA_037349315.1 Chelydra serpentina | reverse complement strand
GGTGGCCGAGCGGGGACTCTGAAAATGGTTCAGCCCGCTTCCTCGGGGTGGCGGTGACCTGGATACCGAGGAGGGACTTGGAGACACGACCCTGCCCGCACACCCCCACACACTCCCGCACACACCCCGGGAAAAAGAAAAAAAAAAAAAAAAAAAAAAAGGATCGGGACCACTCGCGGCTTGGCGGCAAGCCGCCCAGGGCGCACCGTCCCGGGCTGCGGCCGCGGACCTTCCCCCCGGCGCACTGATCGGGCCCATGGAAGTCCGGAACAAAATTTCCACGACGGCCTCGGGGAGCCGGGGGCTACCCGGGGAGGGTGCTCCGAGGGCCGCAGGGAGTACCGGGTCGACCCGGGGGCCGGGGAGCAGACCGGCCAACAGGTCAACCCCCGGACCCCCAAAGGGGTTGACCTGGTGCCCGGGGAGCAGCCCGGCCATCAGGTCAACCCCCGGACCCCAACGGGGTTGACCTGGTGGCCGGGGACCAGCCCGGCCATCGGGTCAACCCCCGGACCCCCAACGGGGTTGACCTGGTGTCCGAGTCCGGACTTAGAAATTTTCCGAGACCCTTCCCGGGGTTGACCAGGTGGCCGAGCGGGGACTCTGAAAATGGTTCAGCCCGCTTCCTCGGGGTGGCGGTGACCTGGATTCCGAGGAGGGACTTGGAGACACGTCCCTGCCCGCACACCCCCACACACTCCCGCACACACCCCGGGAAAAAGAAAAAAAAAAAAAAAAAAAAAAAAGGATCGGGACCACTCGCGGCTTGGCGGCAAGGCGCCCAGGGCGCACCGTCCCGGGCTGCGGCCGCGGACCTTCCCCCGGCGCACTGATCGGGCCCATGGAAGTCCGGAACAAAATTTCCACGACGGCCTCGGGGAGCCGGGGGCTACCCGGGGAGGGTGCTCCGAGGGCCGCAGGGAGTACCGGGTCGACCCGGGGGCCGGGGAGCAGACCGGCCAACAGGTCAACCCCCGGACCCCCCAAAGGGGTTGACCTGGTGCCCGGGGAGCAGCCCGGCCATCAGGTCAACCCCCGGACCCCAACGGGGTTGACCTGGTGGCCGGGGACCAGCCCGGCCATCGGGTCAACCCCTGGACCCCCAACGGGGTTGACCTGGTGTCCGAGTCCGGACTTAGAAATTTTCCGAGACCCTTCCCGGGGTTGACCAGGTGGCCGAGCGGGGACTCTGAAAATGGTTCAGCCCGCTTCCTCGGGGTGGCGGTGACCTGGATACCGAGGAGGGACTTGGAGACACGACCCTGCCCGCACACCCCCACACACTCCCGCACACACCCCGGGAAAAAGAAAAAAAAAAAAAAAAAAAAAAGGATCGGGACCACTCGCGGCTTGGCGGCAAGCCGCCCAGGGCGCACCGTCCCGGGCTGCGGCCGCGGACCTTCCCCCCGGCGCACTGATCGGGCCCATGGAAGTCCGGAACAAAATTTCCACGACGGCCTCGGGGAGCCGGGGGCTACCCGGGGAGGGTGCTCCGAGGGCCGCAGGGAGTACCGGGTCGACCCGGGGGCCGGGGAGCAGACCGGCCAACAGGTCAATCCCCGGACCCCCCAAAGGGGTTGACCTGGTGCCCGGGGAGCAGCCCGGCCATCAGGTCAACCCCCGGACCCCAACGGGGTTGACCTGGTGGCCGGGGACCAGCCCGGCCATCGGGTCAACCCCCGGACCCCCAACGGGGTTGACCTGGTGTCCGAGTCCGGACTTAGAAATTTTCCGAGACCCTTCCCGGGGTTGACCAGGTGGCCGAGCGGGGACTCTGAAAATGGTTCAGCCCGCTTCCTCGGGGTGGCGGTGACCTGGATACCGAGGAGGGACTTGGAGACACGACCCTGCCCGCACACCCCCACACACTCCC
Organism: Chelydra serpentina; assembly: GCA_037349315.1. NCBI lineage: Eukaryota > Metazoa > Chordata > Testudines > Chelydridae > Chelydra > Chelydra serpentina. The sequence goes on along the minus strand of JBAIAC010000089.1, from coordinate 23,127 downwards.
GCACACACCCCGGGAAAAAGAAAAAAAAAAAAAAAAAAAAAAGGATCGGGACCACTCGCGGCTTGGCGGCAAGCCGCCCAGGGCGCACCGTCCCGGGCTGCGGCCGCGGACCTTCCCCCCGGCGCACTGATCGGGCCCATGGAAGTCCGGAACAAAATTTCCACGACGGCCTCGGGGAGCCGGGGGCTACCCGGGGAGGGTGCTCCGAGGGCCGCAGGGAGTACCGGGTCGACCCGGGGGCCGGGGAGCAGACCGGCCAACAGGTCAACCCCCGGACCCCCCAAAGGGGTTGACCTGGTGCCCGGGGAGCAGCCCGGCCATCAGGTCAACCCCCGGACCCCAACGGGGTTGACCTGGTGGCCGGGGACCAGCCCGGCCATCGGGTCAACCCCCGGACCCCCAACGGGGTTGACCTGGTGTCCGAGTCCGGACTTAGAAATTTTCCGAGACCCTTCCCGGGGTTGACCAGGTGGCCGAGCGGGGACTCTGAAAATGGTTCAGCCCGCTTCCTCGGGGTGGCGGTGACCTGGATACCGAGGAGGGACTTGGAGACACGACCCTGCCCGCACACCCCCACACACTCCCGCACACACCCCGGGAAAAAGAAAAAAAAAAAAAAAAAAAAAAAGGATCGGGACCACTCGCGGCTTGGCGGCAAGCCGCCCACGGCGCACCGTCCCGGGCTGCGGCCGCGGACCTTCCCCCCGGCGCACTGATCGGGCCCATGGAAGTCCGGAACAAAATTTCCACGACGGCCTCGGGGAGCCGGGGGCTACCCGGGGAGGGTGCTCCGAGGGCCGCAGGGAGTACCGGGTCGACCCGGGGGCCGGGGAGCAGACCGGCCAACAGGTCAACCCCCGGACCCCCAAAGGGGTTGACCTGGTGCCCGGGGAGCAGCCCGGCCATCAGGTCAACCCCCGGACCCCAACGGGGTTGACCTGGTGGCCGGGGACCAGCCCGGCCATCGGGTCAACCCCCGGACCCCCAACGGGGTTGACCTGGTGTCCGAGTCCGGACTTAGAAATTTTCCGAGACCCTTCCCGGGGTTGACCAGGTGGCCGAGCGGGGACTCTGAAAATGGTTCAGCCCGCTTCCTCGGGGTGGCGGTGACCTGGATACCGAGGAGGGACTTGGAGACACGACCCTGCCCGCACACCCCCACACACTCCCGCACACACCCCGGGAAAAAGAAAAAAAAAAAAAAAAAAAAAAGGATCGGGACCACTCGCGGCTTGGCGGCAAGCCGCCCACGGCGCACCGTCCCGGGCTGCGGCCGCGGACCTTCCCCCCGGCGCACTGATCGGGCCCATGGAAGTCCGGAACAAAATTTCCACGACGGCCTCGGGGAGCCGGGGGCTACCCGGGGAGGGTGCTCCGAGGGCCGCAGGGAGTACCGGGTCGACTCGGGGGCCGGGGAGCAGCCCGGCCATCAGGTCAACCTCCGGACCCCCAAAGGGGTTGACCTGGTGGCCGGGGAGCAGCCCGGCCATCAGGTCAACCCCCGGACCCCAACGGGGTTGACCTGGTGGCCGGGGAGCAGCCCGGCCATCGGGTCAACCCCCGGACCCCCCAACGGGGTTGACCTGGTGTCCGAGTCCGGACTTAGAAATTTTCCGAGACCCTTCCCGGGGTTGAACAGGTGGCCGAGCGGGGACTCTGAAAATGGTTCAGCCCGCTTTCTCGGGGTGGCGGTCACCTGGATACCGAGGAGGGACTTGGAGACACGTCCCTGCCCGCACACCCCCACACACTCCCGCACACACCCCGGGAAAAAGAAAAAAAAAAAAAAAAAAAAAAAGGATCGGGACCACTCGCGGCTTGGCGGCAAGCCGCCCAGGGCGCACCGTCCCGGGCTGCGGCCGCGGACCTTCCCCCGGCGCACTGATCGGGCCCATGGAAGTCCGGAACAAAATTTCCACGACGGCCTCGGGGAGCCGGGGGCTACCCGGGGAGGGTGCTCCGAGGGCCGCAGGGAGTACCGGGTCGACTCGGGGGCCGGGGAGCAGCCCGGCCATCAGGTCAACCTCCGGACCCCCAAAGGGGTTGACCTGGTGGCCGGGGAGCAGCCCGGCCATCAGGTCAACCCCCGGACCCCAACGGGGTTGACCTGGTGGCCGGGGACCAGCCCGGCCATCGGGTCAACCCCCGGACCCCCCAACGGGGTTGACCTGGTGTCCGAGTCCGGACTTAGAAATTTTCCGAGACCCTTCCCGGGGTTGAACAGGTGGCCGAGCGGGGACTCTGAAAATGGTTCAGCCCGCTTTCTCGGGGTGGCGGTCACCTGGATACCGAGGAGGGACTTGGAGACACGTCCCTGCCCGCACACCCCCACACACTCCCGCACACACCCCGGGAAAAAGGAAAAAAAAAAAAAAAAAAAAAGGATCGGGACCACTCGCGGCTTGGCGGCAAGCCGCCCAGGGCGCACCGTCCCGGGCTGCGGCCGCGGACCTTCCCCCCGGCGCACTGATCGGGCCCATGGAAGTCCGGAACAAAATTTCCACGACGGCCTCGGGGAGCCGGGGGCTACCCGGGGAGGGTGCTCCGAGGGCCGCAGGGAGTACCGGGTCGACCCGGGGGCCGGGGAGCAGCCCGGCCATCAGGTCAACCTCCGGACCCCCAAAGGGGTTGACCTGGTGGCCGGGGAGCAGCCCGGCCATCAGGTCAACCCCCGGACCCCAACGGGGTTGACCTGGTGGCCGGGGACCAGCCCGGCCATCGGGTCAACCCCCGGACCCCCCAACGGGGTTGACCTGGTGTCCGAGTCCGGACTTAGAAATTTTCCGAGACCCTTCCCGGGGTTGAACAGGTGGCCGAGCGGGGACTCTGAAAATGGTTCAGCCCGCTTCCTCGGGGTGGCGGTGACCTGGATTCCGAGGAGGGACTTGGAGACACGTCCCTGCCCGCACACCCCCACACACCCCCGCACACACCCCGGGAAAAAGGAAAAAAAAAAAAAAAAAAAAAGGATCGGGGCCACTCGCGGCTTGGCGGCAAGCCGCCCAGGGCGCACCGTCCCGGGCTGCGGCCGCGGACCTTCCCCCCGGCGCACTGATCGGGCCCATGGAAGTCCGGAACAAAATTTCCACGACGGCCTCGGGGAGCCGGGGGCTACCCGGGGAGGGTGCTCCGAGGGCCGCAGGGAGTACCGGGTCGGCCCGGTGGCCGGGGAGGAGCCCGGCCATCAGGTCAACCCCTGGACGCGAACGGGGGTTGACCTGCTGTCCGAGTCGGGACTTAGAAAAATTTCGAGACCGTTCCCGGGGTTGACCAGGTGGCCGAGCGGGGACTTTGAAAATTTTTCAGCCCGCTTCCTCGGGTTGGGGGTGGCCTGGATTCCGGTCAGGGATAGCGGGCCAGGAGGCGCGGAGCTCGGCGCCTACGGCCATACCGGACCGAACGCCCCCGATCCCGTCAGATCTCGGAAGGTAAACCGTCCCGGGCCTGGCTAGTACTTGGATGGGTGACCGCCTGGGAATCCCAGGTGCCGTAGGCAGCTTTTCCCGGTCCGAGCCGGCCCTCTCGTTTTCCGGGGCAGGAGCAAGGAATGGGGAGAGGGGTAGTCTGTGTGTGTGTGTGTGTGTGTGTGTGTCTGTCTGTCTGTCTGTCTGTGTGTGGAGGGGACCGGGGGCGAGGGAGGGGGGAAGGGGGAGCGGAGAACCTGGAAAGCCGCCCCACCGCCCCCGTTGCCACTCTGTCTACGGGGCCAGAGGCGACGGCCGAAGGTCGCGGGTCTGGGCGCCCGGCTCCCCGTCGGGTTCCCACAGACCCCGAAGCCTCGTGGGCAGACCCGGGGCACGGGGCCGACTCGCTCGGACATGCCGGGGACCCCCGACCCCGGCCTCCGGCCCCCGGGACCACCCCCCGTCACCCGTGCTAGGCCCGGCCTTCCGAAACGGACGGCGGGTGTGCAGGGCCCCCCGGGCTGCCCCCGCGGCGGACCCACGGCCCGCGAAGCCCCGTGGGCAGACCCGGGGCACGGGGCCGACTCGCTCGGACTCGCCGGGGACCCCCGACCCCGGCCTCCGGGCCCCGGGACCACCCCCCGTCACCCGTGCTAGGCCCGGCCTTACGAAAGGGACGGCGGGTGTGCAGGGCCCCCCGGGCTGCCTCCGCGGGGGACCCAGGGCCCCCGAAGCCACGTGGGCAGACCCGGGGCACGGGACCGACTCGCTCGGACTCGCCGGGAACCCCCGACCCCGGCCTCCGGCACCCGGACCACCCCCCGTCACCCGTGCTAGGCCCGGCCTTCCGAAACGGACGGCGGGTGTGCAGGGCCCCCCGGGCTGCCTCCGCGGGGGACCCAGGGCCCCCGAAGCCCCGTGGGCAGACCCGGGGCACAGGGCCGACTCGCTCGGACTCGCCGGGGACCCCCGACCCCGGCCTCCGGCACCCGGACCACCCCCCCTTCACCCGTGCTAGGCCCGGCCTTCCGAAACGGACGGCGGGTGTGCAGGGCCCCCCGGGCTGCCCCCGCAGGGGACCCACGGCCCGCAAAGCCCCGTGGGCGGACCCGGGGCACGGGGCCGACTCGCTCGGACTCGCCGGGGACCCCCGACCCCGGCCTCCGGCCCCCGGGACCGCCCCCCGTCACCCGTGCTAGGCCCGGCCTTCCGAAACGGACGGCGGGTGTGCAGGGCCCCCCGGGCTGCCTCCGCGGGGGACCCAGGGCCCCCGAAGCCTAGTGGGCAGACCCGGGGCACGGGACCGACTCGCTCGGACTCGCCGGGAACCCCCGACCCCGGCCTCCGGCACCCGGACCACCCCCCGTCACCCGTGCTAGGCCCGGCCTTCCGAAAGGGACGGCGGGTGTGCAGGGCACCCAGGGCTGCCTCCGCGGGGGACCCAGGGCCCCCGAAGCCTAGTGGGCAGACCCGGGGCACGGGACCGACTCGCTCGGACTCGCCGGGAACCCCCGACCCCGGCCTCCGGCACCCGGACCACCCCCCGTCACCCGTGCTAGGCCCGGCCTTCCGAAAGGGACGGCGGGTGTGCAGGGCACCCAGGGCTGCCTCCGCGGGGGACCCAGGGCCCCCGAAGCCTCGTGGGCAGACCCGGGGCACGGGGCCGACTCGCTCGGACTCGCCGGGGACCCCCGACCCCGGCCTCCGGCCCCCGGGACCGCCCCCCGTCACCCGTGCTAGGCCCGGCCTTCCGAAACGGACGGCGGGTGTGCAGGGCCCCCCGGGCTGCGTCCGCGGGGGACCCAGGGCCCCCGAAGCCCCGTGGGCAGACCCGGGGCACGGGGCCGACTCGCTCGGACTCGCCGGGGACCCCCGACCCCGGCCTCCGGCACCCGGACCGCCCCCCGTCACCCGTGCTAGGCCCGGCCTTCCGAAACGGACGGCGGGTGTGCAGGGCCCCCCGGGCTGCCTCCGCGGGGGACCCAGGGCCCCCGAAGCCTCGTGGGCAGACCCGGGGCACGGGACCGACTCGCTCGGACTCGCCGGGAACCCCCGACCCCGGCCTCCGGCACCCGGACCACCCCCCGTCACCCGTGCTAGGCCCGGCCTTCCGAAAGGGACGGCGGGTGTGCAGGGCACCCAGGGCTGCCTCCGCGGGGGACCCAGGGCCCCCGAAGCCTCGTGGGCAGACCCGGGGCACGGGGCCGACTCGCTCGGACTCGCCGGGGACCCCCGACCCCGGCCTCCGGCCCCCGGGACCGCCCCCCGTCACCCGTGCTAGGCCCGGCCTTCCGAAACGGACGGCGGGTGTGCAGGGCCCCCCGGGCTGCCTCCGCGGGGGACCCAGGGCCCCCGAAGCCCCGTGAGCAGACCCGGGGCACGGGGCCGACTCGCTCGGACTCGCCGGGGACCCCCGACCCCGGCCTCCGGCACCCGGACCGCCCCCCGTCACCCGTGCTAGGCCCGGCCTTCCGAAACGGACGGCGGGTGTGCAGGGCCCCCCGGGCTGCCTCCGCGGGGGACCCAGGGCCCCCGAAGCCTCGTGGGCAGACCCGGGGCACGGGGCCGACTCGCTCGGACTCGCCGGGAACCCCCGGCCCCGGCCTCCGGCCCCCGGGACCGCCCCCCGTCACCCGTGCTAGGCCCGGCCTTCCGAAACGGACGGCGGGTGTGCAGGGCCCCCCGCGCTGCGTCCGCGGGGGACCCACGGCCCCCGAAGCCCCGTGGGCAGACAAGGGGCACGGGGCCGACTCGCTCGGACTCGCCGGGGACCCCCGACCACGGCCTCCGGCCCCCGGACCTCCCCCCGACCCCCGTGCTAGGCCCGGCCTTCCGAAACGGACGGCGGGTGTGCAGGGCCCCCCGGGCTGCCTCCGCGGGGGACCCAGGGCCCCCGAAGCCCCGTGGGCAGACCCGGGGCACGGGGCCGACTCGCTCGGACGTGCCGGGGACCCCCGACCCCGGCCCCCGGCACCCGGACCACCCCCCGTCACCCGTGCTAGGCCCGGCCTTCCGAAAGGGACGGCGGGTGTGCAGGGACCCCCGGGCTGCCTCCGCGGGGGACCCAGGGCCCCCGAAGCCCCGTGGGCAGACCCGGGGCACGGGACCGACTCGCTCGGACTCGCCGGGAACCCCCAACCCCGGCCTCCGGCACCCGGACCACCCCCCCTTCACCCGTGCTAGGCCCGGCCTTCCGAAACGGACGGCGGGTGTGCAGGGCCCCCCGGGCTGCCCCCGCGGGGGACCCACGGCCCGCAAAGCCCCGTGGGCGGACCCGGGGCACGGGGCCGACTCGCTCGGACTCGCCGGGGACCCCCGACCCCGGCCTCCGGCACCCGGACCGCCCCCCGTCACCCGTGCTAGGCCCGGCCTTCCGAAACGGACGGCGGGTGTGCAGGGCCCCCCGGGCTGCCTCCGCGGGGGACCCAGGGCCCCCGAAGCCCCGTGGGCGGACCCGGGGCACGGGGCCGACTCGCTCGGACTCGCCGGGAACCCCCGGCCCCGGCCTCCGGCCCCCGGGACCGCCCCCCGTCACCCGTGCTAGGCCCGGCCTTCCGAAACGGACGGCGGGTGTGCAGGGCCCCCCGCGCTGCGTCCGCGGGGGACCCACGGCTCCCGAAGCCCTGTGGGCAGACAAGGGGCACGGGGCCGACTCGCTCGGACTCGCCGGGGACCCCCGACCACGGCCTCCGGCCCCCGGACCTCCCCCCGACCCCCGTGCTAGGCCCGGCCTTCCGAAACGGACGGCGGGTGTGCAGGGCCCCCCGGGCTGCCTCCGCGGGGGACCCAGGGCCCCCGAAGCCCCGTGGGCAGACCCGGGGCACGGGGCCGACTCGCTCGGACGTGCCGGGGACCCCCGACCCCGGCCCCCGGCACCCGGACCACCCCCCGTCACCCGTGCTAGGCCCGGCCTTCCGTGACGGAGGGCGCGTGTGCAGGTGCGCCCCCCCCCCCCCCCCGGCCTGCCCCCGCGGAGGACCCACGGCCCCCGAAGCGTCGGGGGCAGACCACTGGCACTTGGCGGACTGGCCCGGTCTCGCTCGGGCCCCCCTGCGCCTCCCCTCAGGGAGCCGGCGCTGCCCGGGAATGGGCTGCTGGCCGTCCGAGGCCTGGCCTGGCCTGCCTGCGTGCTGCCCTCCTGTGGATATTCTCGAGTTTACTTGAATGGGGTTGACCTGGTGGCCGTGTCGGGACTCGGAAAAAAATTCCCGGGGGGTCGACCTGCTCTCCTGGTGGGGCCTCGGCCTGCATCCCCGACGCTTCCCCGGGGGTCGGCCTGCTCTCCGGTTGGGGACTCGGAGACTTTCCCGGACGCTTCCCCGGGGGTCGGCCTGCTCTCCGGGTGGGGACTCGGAGCCTTTCCCGGACGCTTCCCCGGGGGTCGGCCTGCTCTCCGGGTGGGGACCTTGAAACGTTGCCGGCCCTTCTCCCGGCCCCTCGCCTCCCTAGCCCGACCCCGACGGGCGCCTGCGACTGGGGAGTCGGGCTCCGGCTCCCCGCCCCTCCCCGGCTTCCTCCGCGATGGTCTCAAGTTGCAGAGGGGGAGGTTTAGGTTGGATATTCGGAACAACCTTGTTCACTAGAAGGTTGGTGAAGCACTGCAACGGCTTACCTAGGGAGGTGGTGGCATCTCCTTCCTTAGAGGTTTTGAAGGCCAGGCTTGACAAAGCCCTGGGTGGGACGAGGTAGTTGGGGTTGGTCCTGCTTTCAGCAGGGGGTTGGA
>JBAIAC010000089.1:5000-7500 GCA_037349315.1 Chelydra serpentina | reverse complement strand
CCGCAGGGGACGGCCCTCGGGGCGGCTTTCAGAGGCGGGAGCAGGGGAGGGGGACCCCCGCGGGTCCCCTCTTTCTCTCGCCGCACACTTCGGCCCGCCCGTCGCACCCAGCCGGGGAGAGCCCTCCTCGGCGCCCGCCCTTTCGTACATGACATGCAAAAAATATTTAACAACCGAGCCCGAAGGCTCGGCTAACGTCCAGGCGCTTGGCTCGGAGGGGCCAGGCGGTCGCGGTCGCGTGCAAGACCGTCCCCCCGCCGCTCCAGCCCTTCTCGCCCTCCCCTCGACGAGCGAGGGGTGGGGGTCCGGGTGGAGGGGGGGAGAGGCTGACGGGCCGCGGCCTTTCGGCCCCAACGCGGAGAGGGAGGCAGGGTGGCCCCTCTCCGACCTGGGCTTCCCGTGGACCCAGCGAGAGGGGAGCTGGGGTGGGCGGCATGGGGGGGTACCGAGGGGGGCATGGGCGTCCTCAGACGTCCTTCCCTTCCTCGGCGTTGCCTCCTTCCGCCCTCCCCGGGGCTCCCGTCGTGGGTATCCACGGGCCACCTCAGGCCGCACAAGTCTTTGAACCGCCGCCTTCCCCGGGCCGTGAGGCTCGCGGAGAGCGCTAGGTACCTGGCTCCTGGGTTGAGGGAAACGGTGACCAACCCCCTCTGGGGCGTCCACCCCCCGCCACCGCTTCCAGCCTACACGGGGGTAGGGCAGGCGAGCGATAGGACGGCCAACACGGAGTGGTGCCCGGCACCCGCCAGCCGGCTCCGCGTTACCTCGGGGGGCATCGTCCCAGAAGGCGCACCGAGGCACCGCTGCCACGGCCTCGCCCGCTCCCAGGGATCCGAGGTTTCCCTCCGACCCGGCGTGCCTGGGAGGCGGAACGTGACTGGGGCCACCGAAGTTGCCGGCGCCCAACCACCGCCCCGCGGGCCATCCTGGCCGCCCACCCGCGCCGAGCTCCCCGTCTGGAGGAGGGTCCCCCCCACGGCCCCGCCGTTACACTCCCACGCGCCAAGGCGGCGGGGGTGACAACGACGGTCCCGGCGGCCGGGGGGCAAGACCCACACAGGCGGGCAGCGTCTCGGGGCGGGCGGCTCAGGTACGCTCGCGGGAGGAGGAAGGCGCCACGACGGTGGCCCGGCAGCGGACCGGCACGGATGAGGAGACCCCCTCCGCCGACTCACCAACGCACCCCTCCCCACCCAGCCGCCTGGGCCCGGGGGGGGGACGAGAGCAAGCGCGGAGGGGGCGCCCGGCCCTCCCAGCGCCCGGGACCCCGCCGCCGGGTCCCATCCTGGCGCAGGGAAGCGTCCGAGGCCTTGGGGTCATCGAGGCGCGGCGCCCCACCACCGCCCCCGCGGGCCATCCTGGCCGCCCACCCGCGCCAAGCTCCCCGTCTGGAGGAGGGTTCGCCCCCCACGGCCCCGCCGTTACACTCCCACGCGCCAAGGCGGCGGGGGTGACAACGACGGTCCCGGCGGCCGGGGGGGCGAGACCCACACAGGCGGGCAGCGTCTCGGGGGCGGGCGGCTCAGGTACGCTCGCGGGAGGAGGAAGGCGCCACGACGGTGGCCCGGCACGGATGGAGGAGACCCCCTCCGCCGACCTCACCAACGCACCCCCCCACCCAGCCGCCTGGGCCCGGGGGGGACGAGAGCAAGCGCGGAGGGGGCGCCCGGCCCTCCCAGCGCCCGGGACCCCGCCGCCGGGGTCCCATCCTGGGCGCAGGAAGGCGTCCGAGGCCTTGGGGTCATCGAGGTGCGGCGCCCCACCACCGCCCCGCGGGCCATCCTGGCCGCCCACCCACGCCGAGCTCCCCGTCTGGAGGAGGGTTCGCCCCCCACGGCCCCGCCGTTACACTCCACGCGCCAAGGCGGCGGGGGTGACAACGACGGTCCCGGCGGCCGGGGGGGCGAGACCCACACAGGCGGGCAGCGTCTCGGGGGCGGGCGGCTCAGGTACGCTCGCGGGAGGAGGAAGGCGCCACGACGGTGGCCCGGCACGGATGGAGGAGACCCCCTCCGCCGACCTCACCAACGCACCCCCCCCACCCAGCCGCCTGGGCCCGGGGGGACGAGAGCAAGCGCGGAGGGGGCGCCCGGCCCTCCCAGCGCCCGGGACCCCGCCGCCGGGGTCCCATCCTGGGCGAAGGGAAGAGTCCAAGGCCTTGGGGTCGTCGAGGTGCGCCGCCGTCGGGGGACCCCCGAGCCGGCCGAGCGCGAGGCCCGTTAACGATCCTTCTGCAGGTTCACCCACGGAAACCTTGTTACGACTTTTACTTCCCTCTTGATAGTCAATTCGACCCTCTTCTCGGCGCTCCGCCAGGGCCGTGACCGACCTGAGTGATCCACCAACTGAGTTGTCACGGGGCTTTTTTCGTGGTAAAGGTTTCAGGGAGGCACGCGCCCCCACCGCGCCCCTTCTTTTTCTTCCCCCACGCGGCCAAAGCCATGCCGGCGGTGGGGGGGTTCCTTGTCCGCGCCGGTCAGGTCCCCCCGGCCTGCTGTCC